>JAIPMN010000509.1:0-18139 GCA_020650975.1 Apostichopus californicus
GAATATTCATTAAGGAATGCCAGCGTGCGAAGCGCTCTGAGTTTTTTCCCACTATATGCATCTTGATTCAAAGCAAACTTATGTTCGCAGAGTTTTAATTGCCAAAAATTAGTGGGTCCGCACCCTTGTCACCCCTGCTTGGATCGCCCCCCCCCCCCTCGTATATTAGCAACGTGCTCTTTTTTCACATTTAATAAACAAAATTCACATCAGTGAACAGCATAAGAGATATATCACCACAAACTAGAAGAAAGTGATATTCTTGGTTCATGATGTGAATTTCGATATTATTCGTGTCAAATGGTGAGAGAATAGCAAAGAGCTGGGAGGGGAGGGGTGGTGGAGGGGGCGGGCGCTATGTTAAGTAGGTCAAGGCATAATATTTCCTATTGTTTATTCAATTTAGTGGGTGGACTAACAAATTACGCCTTTAGAGAAGACGATAAACAGAGAGGAATAGCAATTGGAATGATGATCAGTTTTATGGCGCTCGGATCAGTCGGTTAGTATTTTTCATTAATTTTCTGCAATTATTTCCATTTATGTCCTTTTTTTATTTTTTATTATATGGCCTTTAGGATTTACGAATCAAATGCTATTGAAAGAAAATAATAAACATCAACTCTAAACGTTGCTAGAATGAAGGAGTTTGTTAGTCGTTATATACATAAACACACATATGGAAGTTAAAATATCATTTATGTACTATTGTTCTTGTGCTAATTATCATTATTTTTAATGGTTTGTTGTTGCTGTTATTTGTGTCGGTTGTAATCATTTTATTATTGTTAGATTTTTGTATAATTAAGATTAACAGAATTTTTCCGTTCATTTTATTATTATTATTAATAATATTAATGTTTATTATTATCATTATTTTTTTTTCTATAGTTGGTCCACCCTTTGGTGGATTAATCTTCTATCTCTTAGGTAATTTTGCACCGTACACCATCATGGCCTCGGTTTATGTTCTCTTCCTTGGTAAGTTCATATTTATTTTAAAGATGCTAAACGCCATCCAGCATTTTTGAGTTGCGTTTAACGTTTAGGGACAGGGACGAGAGGGAGGGGGGGGGGAGAAACTATGAATTGAAGTAATGCTTATAATATACCGCAAATAATCTGTTTAGATAAATGTGCAACATTTTGAGAGTCAACGGGTTCTCTGCCCCTCCGTAAATAGGTGGTGATCCCTCCTCCTTTAATATTTTGTTTGTTGCCTCTCAAACTCTACATGAAGGGCCTGGACATGTGCTTTTAATAAAATTTTACAATTGTATCAACCAGTTTGACGTTTTGCAACGAACTCTATATTTTAATGAATTTTGACAGCTTTGGTACTTTCCTGAAGTATGATCGAATATATTTTTGATAAGCATGGTATGAGCTCGACTGAGGTAAGAAATGCTGAACAATGCTTTGACAAGAATGTGTTCGTTGATATAACACAATGCCCCCTATAACGCCTTGCTTCTTGTCACGTGTTTCCTTTATTTGCAGGAGTTTCACTTCTGTTACTGACCGAGAATTCTTTGGACGAATCCATTCAAAATAGTAGTCCGTTTGATGTGATAGAATTGATTTGTGATCCATACATAGCTGTGTGTACACGTAAGTCATGAATGTTTCAAAATGGTATATAGTCTGTTTCAATATGATATAAATGATCATTGATGAATACATAGCTATAAAGTCACGCATCTTTTTTTTAAATTATATTTATAATGGTTTGTTGAATGTGATATAATTGATCCCGGATCTCTACATAGCTATCTGCACACAGAAGTCGTGATTCTATTAAAATACACTCTAAAAGAAGGAAAATATTTTATTAATTTCTTAATTACCAACGTTCTATATTTGGTAAAGTTTTGCCCCCAAACAAGTAAAAGGTGGGGAAGGAGGACAGTTATTGATCACTCTTTTGCAATTAAATAGCTTATTAATGTTTTATTACTATGATTTTACCATCTCTCTTTAGATGTATGACGTCATAAATTTATTTACTTTTCAGTTGGATTTATTTTCGCGGGTTGTAGTGTATCCATAATCGAATCATCGCTTCCGCATTGGATGATCACTGTGATGTCATCGCCCGCCTGGTTACAGGGTCAGTAGTTGAAGAGTCTGGCAACATAGTAGCCTAACGTCATAGTATGACTTACATGCCAAAATATATATGAACTGAATAAAATCCTGCTCGTTTCATATCAGGACAGACGTCCATGAAGTAAATTAGCATATTTATTTCAAGTATAAGCTAAACATTTTGCTTTAACATGAACCGTCTTTCATTCGGGTTTTAAAAATAGCAGACTCCAATCTATTGAGTATTCCACATCCCAGAATGAATTTCAGCTAATAATAAAAAATAAATAAAAATAAAATATATATACAGGGATGTGCCCAGGATTTCCTGAGTGCCGGGTATACTGATCGCCGTCCTGGAGGAGGGGTCTATGGGGGAAGGGGTGTCCCCCTCCTCTTTGAGACATTTTTCGCTTTTTGAAGGTGCTCAGATGCCAAATACTGGCACTTGCGTAGCTTTTTAAGCACATACACAAGTACTAGTTTTGCTCACAATTTACTTGGGGAAATATATTACGTACCTGGTAAAAGTTATTAGTTTGTTTCAAAGAGATTTTACAAGGGACCGATTGAGAGCCGTAAGTAATGTTTCTCGCATGCGTAACTGATGCATTTTTAGTCTGTATGATTTTGGCATAGGCCCAATTTATGTTGAATATATATTGTTAGGAATGTCGGGACTTTAGATGAAAATAGTGCTGGGCGGGATTCACAATTTTTAAGACAGTGCTGGGCGGTAATTTTTAGTGCTGGGCGGGGCCGCCCAGTGCGGCCCAGCGTGGGCACATCCCTGTATATATATATATAAATATACATATATAATATTTATTAAAATGTCTCTGCCATCGGCATTTGCATAATTGGGAAAAACCCCACTTGACCTCCTTAGGTTGGACAGCATTCTAACTAACTTTACAAAAGAGGGTTTGAAATTTAGATACTGTAGGTATACCACTGACAATAGTGTACATCCATAGTGAGATGCGTTCTGATTTCAACGTAGAAAATTGTAATTCCCTTTTGAAGGAAAACATGAAACGTATTTGTTTGCTGTGCTTCTATGGCACCACACCTGTCTGCTTGAAGCTCACATCTGCTGCAAAAAGGTTTCAACATCAAACGTTTTTATCTGGAAAAACGGTGCGTGAATAATCTTGAATTAAATGCAAATTTCACCAGGATGCTTATCTTCCTCTTTCATTTTTCATCTTTTCCTTTGGACGGTCTTTAATATAATAGATGAGGTACTATATATATATTATGTATAGATGCACAAACAATGTGATATTACTGGTATGGTAGGTTTACTATTGAGGTAATCTCACAGAGAACTCTTTGTACCTTGCATGATGTCTTTGTTTGCAGTGTAAGTATATTAACTACGGAACTGCTTATCAAAGTTGTGAAAGGTAAATAAAGTTGTTTTTTAGTTTTGGTACAGTATATATAAGCTCTAAATGTCTCTTGATGATAACTTGTGTTTGTATTTGATAGTTTGTTTCATTTTGACTTTGAAGTTAGAAGTTGCATATTAATATATGCATATCTGTGGTAGATATACATGGTAACCATGGTTACAATGATAATAATGAGAAGCATATAAATGTAAAGGCATCTCTGACCCCTATCACCGTGCATGGGTAGCTGTAACAGAAAACCCACGTTTTGAAACATTTGTTGTATTTTTTATGACTCTGCAAACAAGTGAAATGTTGCTTATTAATGTTATTTACAGTAGAGTACAGTTCCTCTGTTGGTACATTTTTGGGAGGAAAGTCAGGACAAAGTTTTGCTTTTGAAATTCAAGAACCTTCTATTTATGTACATATAATATCAAGGAATCATTTGACTCCCAAACCCAGCAGGTAAATTATAGGAGTTGAGCAAGATATAACCTTTAAGAAGGGAAGAAAGTATCTGCATTGTTTGAAATTATGCCAAACCACCACTACTACTGTGTATGTAATATGCTTGCCAAATAAGTAGATCCACTTGAATGAATATCAAAGTTGTCATTGTTGAAAGATTCTCACATTGGGTTTTAAATAGTTATCTTCTGTACAAGTTTGCATTAAGACTGCAGTTTATGTGGGCAATGTCACAATAGAAAGACAAAAAAAAAATGGTTTAAACTTCAAGTTCAAGATTTGACCTTCAGGAAGAAAGTGATTAAAAGTACCCTTTTTGCAGCATTTCCTTTACATCAAAGTCATCAGAACTTTAAATCAGATAAATGTTACTCTGAAAAAAAATAATGAAAATATAAATTTGATTTCCAAGTATTTATTCTTTATATATTATATTTATGATATAAGTCTTGGAGCTCCTCCTAAGGACAGATTGAAAAAGCTGGCATCAGCTGAGGTCAAACAATCAAATTTGTCGAAGGGAGAGAACTGAGATTTAATGAGGAGAAATGTCATCCTATTTATGCGGTCCTGCTGAAATAACATGACAAGGATATTAAATCTAGTTGGTATGCTGGCGGCTAAAGGGGTTGACCCAGTTTTGTGTATTTTTAGTAGGTCAGGTGTCACGAACTGTGACTTAATTATGTGACAAAATACAAATAATCTGGGGCTACATAGTGGATTTTAAAGTACAGCATGCCTTTGCAGTGCCTATACTGTATGGCTTGCCTGTTTTAACTCTGCGCAGCTGGAGAAACTGTGTTGACTGTAGAGCAGGGTTGTAGCTAGGATTTTGCAGGTGGCGGTTTCTGGAGTGGCGGTTGCCTTCTGGAGTGGCGGTTGCCTGCGAATTCTGCGTCCTTGGGGAGGGGTTTATATGTGTGTGTGTGTGTGTGTGTACATATATTTGAGATTTGAGTGAGAGTGATTTCTTTTACAGTAATTTCCTGACACTTTTTACTGAATTTTGTACCGGTCGATCAGAAACGCGAGTGCCGGTCAGTATTAGAACTTTTTACTTGGAGTACCGGTTGGCAAACGTTAGTGCTGGCCAAGCGTAGCTACAACACTGCTGTAGAGGTACAACATTTTCTACTGTCCTAGAGGTGAAAGTTGCATTCATGAGAGAAATTGATGTTGACTGTTGCTATGTTCACAGTATGTGTACTCAAATTGCCATATGTGTGTGTGTGAATTTCAATGCAAACCACTACTACATGCCTTTTAACTAACTGCTTTACTAAATAGGCTTGAATAAATCTTAAGTCATGAATTTTGAGAAGAAATGTTTTTTGAAACACACTTGCTTTTGACAATTTTCTCAAAATATTCAGATTTCACATGGTGGTACTAGGCGTATCAAGATCATAATGTCTTTTATTTACAGTATTCACTCAATTTTTACCTGTCCCCACTCAACATAACATGCACTTTTTCATCAACCAAGCCTATAGTGACATTTTAGCAGTGTACCCGCACTGACCCTATTAGGTCATTCCATATTCCCTCCCCATCCCATATTCACCATTAATAAAATAAGTATACCCACCTACGTGATGGAATTTTGTATCTGTAAGGCATTGCTTGTCTATGAGCAGTGCATTTGGATGACAAAATTGTCTAAAAGCAAGTTCATTATCGTAACATTTTACAGAGCCGCCTTGAAATTGGGTATTCCTGGAACAGAATCTCTTAAATTATTCCTCGACATCCTTCTTTCATATTTATGAAAAGTAAAAGGTTAAGAGATGATTAAATGTCGTATTTTAAATTATTATTTTTTATTTGTAGCATTAATTTTGAAACTTTCCAGTTCATTATCGTAATATTTTACAGAGCCTTGAAATTGGGTATTCCTGGAACAGAATCTCTTAAATTATTCCTTGACATCCTTCTTTCATATTTATGAAAAGTAAGAGGTTAAGAGATGTTTAAATGTATTTTTGTAATTTATTATTTTTATTTGTAGTATTAATTTTGAAACTTTAGAAACAATGTAGGAAAGTTGATTTTGTAGAAGGAGTTGTGGTTCAAAAAATGTCCTTGTTAAGGTGGATCTATAATTGAAGGTTTGGTCAAACATTGTAATGTCAGTAGCATTTTTTACCAATTGCGTAAACAGCTGTATAAACGGTAACAGATTGTTTAAATGTATCTCATCACAGTGTGCGTTTTACTTGTAACTGCTCAGAGTGTGTTACTCTTGTACAGGAACTTGAACAAAATATTTTCTTCAAATATGTTACCAAGTACTTTTTATTTTCTCTCTTTACAGGAGAACGAGTAAAAAAGATAAGAAGACCCCGTCCCCATCAGAGGAACCCCGCCCTTATCTCCACCCTGAGTACTCAAAGGCCAAGGTCATCGACCTTGATATACGAGAAATCGTGAGGTTACCGACAGGGTTCGAACATGACGAGTGGGTTGGTAGCACAAGTGAGTCATTGATCGGCCGTTATCATGTTAAGTTTATGATGCATTGCGTACTTGTACATTCAGATTGTATGAATTGATGTTTGGAGGAGTTAAAACTTTTAATGTCACTATCACCGGGAAGCTCAGGGTTTCCTTGAGGACAGGGAATATCAAGGATGTTGTAGTTGTTCGTCTGTCTCTGACGACGACGATGATGAAATAGTTTCAAATAAACTGGTTATCAGTTAATGTCTAAAAAAACGTCGTCACCCTCGTATTTATATTCTTATATATGTCGCATAGCCTTGTCTAGGCATAACTGGTACAAAAGCATGGTAGGTGTCAGTGGAAACCATTAAGGACTAAATTATATATGCCGTTTTGAGAGATAGCAGACTGTCTTTAGATTTAAGACATACAGTAGATGTGTCAAGAAGGAAAGCTGCAGCAGCTGCAAAATGCCCTGCAGTAAGGCTGAATGAATATTACAAAAAATTAGAGATTTATCTCAGCAGAGCAGCAGTGCCTATTGTGTGACACTGCACTGTAGAATAGATTACTTCCTTCACAGCCTGAATGCAGGATGCTGCAGTACCTATGACACGGTGCCTTTATGCACCAAAGTACTTTAGATCAATTCACTTGTTGTTTCGAAAGCGAAAAGAAAACATGTTTGCTACGGTTGTTGGAGGTTTGTATTAACTATTTTAAAGTCCTTGTCAGTATAAAATACAGCACGCTTAGAGCATTTCATCTGCTATTTGAACGTCAGTGGATTTGTAATTTATATATTCGTATGATCCCAACTAGTGCATAGGGCATAGAGTGCGGATGTTGATACCCGAGGAATTTTAAACAACCAACTTGGCCAGTTACAAATCATTTCGAGCCCAGGCCAAGCAATGTTTGTATTGATCTTGGTTCAACATGCTTATCTACATTGTAAACAGATGGTCTAATGTAAACTAATTATATGGATCCACCCAACCTCTGCAAATATCACACTGTAGGCAACAAAGTTTTGTCATTTGACAGCGGGGTTTTCCATGTTTATATGTCAAAACTTAGATAAGTGATGTATTTTATAGAAATAGTAGAGGTACATATTCCTTCTTTTTCTTTGTTTTTGTTGCTTCTACTTAATCTTCTTTTCTTGTTTTAAAGTCGGCACTTTTGTATAAAGCTCACAGCTTCATGCAGAATTTCTTATAAAATGGTATATTTGACCAACAATGATACCGAAAATACCAAAACTTTTTCAATATTGATTCAAAAGAATCTTAATATTCATATTTCATAAATGCCCATTCAGGGCAAATTTTTAAGGATTTTTTCTGGTTGTCCTTCAGACAAAACAGGTCTTACTGTTTGGTTGTCCGAAATGAAAGGCAACAAATCAGTAAAGAATGATCAATATATTTACACTGAGGAGAGACGTGTAGGTTCGTTGATTAGAACACCAGCTCCGAACATGTAAAACTCTCCCGTTCGGGTGAATCATAGGCCAACAACTATTTGTTTTTTATTTCAGTAAATACCTCTAAAGTGATATAGCGTGATTCCAATTTATCAGTTGTTGGGGGGGGGGGGTGAGTGGAGGAGGGGGGGGGTTTATTTAGCTACAGTGCAATCTGAATTTGATGTAATACAATTAGCAGACGACCTCCCAAGCCTGATTTTGGTGTGTCCTTACAGAAATTTGGTCATCTCAGATATTAAAACTTTGACATTAGGTAGGTTTTGCATTTTAATTGTGGTCTTGGAAAATACTGAGGACCAAAAGTTGCTCACGAGTTGTAGCAGAAATGTTGAGAATACTGTAACCAGGGTATTGTTTCCATAACAACTCCCTGCGTAACTAATTGGTGAAACCAGTCTGATTGTTCCCTGTATCGCTTGAATAACCAACCCAGTAAGTTTAGGGACTCTACTTGAGATAAATTTGATTCCATGTGTAGTGGGTAGCTTAAATTGATGGTTGGTCTTCATTTTACTGTACTCAAGTATAAACTGTGTCAACTGATTTACAAGGATTCACACTTTTGACATGGTCTTTGCCTTCGTGTTGGTGTGGTAGTGCTTCTGCACTGAGCAGGACTACCCTCATTAAAGATGACAATAATAATAAAAAAAATTAATAAAAAAAAGTATGTGAAATACAATCCGTGTATGAAGGCAGCTTGTTTAAAGTGGATATATGCGGCTCATATTAAACTGTTTCAATAGAATATTTTGGTACAAATTTTACAGTAAGTTTTTCTCATTTGGTGATGAATGTTCAGATTACATTATTTATATTTTTATATATTTGTGTATAAATTTTTTTCTTTCTTTTATTCCTTTTCCAGCTCTCTCTTTCTTCAACAATATCAATCTACTTTATGGTGTTCTAGTTCATGATTACTGCAACAATGAATCTTGCCCTGTTATGTCAGCACCTAATAATGTGTAAGTATTATTTTAATTTAAAGTCTTATTAAATGCAAGTAGCCAGATTTGTACCTGTCTGTCTGTCTGTCTGTGTAATAGGTGGTATATTTTCCCATGATTATGATTGCAAAAGTTCTCACCCATCGCCATGTTTTCTCCCCACCTCAGCAATATTTGTTCTGGGAACGAACAAATTATACATGAAGGTTGAAAAAGCGACTGCCTTAAACTTTGTGTGTAAATTTTCTCAGTGATACCTGGTCATGTTATAAACAAGGCTTGTTTAGCCATTTTGGACATATAAACACAAAGTTTATCTCATGTTTTAGGACAAAAGAGGACACAAATTTGGAGATTGTTTTACTCTTTGCTAAAATTGCTTTTGGGAAATTGGATATTAGTGAAAGCCAATATGGGTGATGTCAGCCCAACACTAGTATTAATTACTATGATGTGTTATTTATGTTTGTTGTTATAGCTTTATCAAGATTCCCTTCATTGTACCATGTCGGTAAAAAATGCTTCTATCGACTGGTTTCAAATTTAGTGTATATTCCAATAGCATTCAATAGCAGTACTGTTGTTCTTTGGTATTATTTTTGTGTCTACTCTAGACTCCTGCTTTCTTCATACAGTAGATATAATGTTGTACTTGGTATGCAATGTTCATATCAGAATATCATCGTCAGGGCATAGAGAGTTGAATATTTTTGTGTATATTTCACTGAGATTATTTCCCTGGTCATTTGGATAAATGTCACATTTTACTTCATCCGTCTCTCACCTGTCTGTTTCTTCTCATCGACGTCGTCTCTCTCCAGACAATATAACTGGCAGGATGAACGAGGGAAGAAAGCCAAGTGTACTGCTCCGCAATATATCGAGTACGCAATGACCTATTCAGAGAGACAATTCAAAGATGAGACTGTATTCCCCACGAAGTATGGTAAGTTTAGAAGGGGAACAACATTACCCAAACGCACGTCGATTTTATCCTTTTACGTTGAACATTTCCTTCCATAGTTCTGCATATTTTCTCCTGTTAACGAGGGTGTTCATCAAGCATGCTGAATATAATTTACATGTTCCATGAAAACTAAGAATGCCTAAGAATCTCAGAAACATTGTCAAAAGTGGAGGGTGCCGTTCATCTTTATTTTATACAATAACAAAATTTAAAACGTTTGCGTCACAGCTAAGCTAGGGAAATTGCCAAGGGGAAAGTGCCCAAACAGTTTGATTACGTTATGGGATGAACCACACAAAGGCCAAACAAAGATAGGGTTGACTATTATTTGGAAATAAAATGTTGTGAAAAAGCCATGCCATTAAAATATCAGCTAGGTTTAAGCGGCATTATGGCATGGAACAATGCTGTTTATTGGAGAAGATATATATTCCACTTTGTGTTCCATAAAAGTTCGAACATCTGCAAAGTTGTATAACAAGTCATATGTTCTATTACGTTTACGCTATTTTGAGTAGCAATGAAAACAAACTGCTATAAATGCCGTGCAATTTAATAGTCAAGTCAGTCTTCTGTTATTTCAGTTATACAATCTAAGAGTAGCTAGATAAGTGCATCCAACTGTGTAATAAACTGTTTGCATACACAATTAGGAGAGAGAAAAAACCACAAAAAAAACCAAGAGTTGAGTTCAACCCATGGAGGTTTACAGACTTACTCAGCCGTGCATAATATAGTCTGTTTACATTGCATTTATATACATCTCCAGTACTGTCTGTCTGGTATGGTGTTATGCTTGCATGATATGCTATGCTATTCCTTAGCGAAAAAATGTAACCATTTTGGGCTACAACTAAATCTAGTGTACGATATACCACGGAGAATGTTACAATTAACATACCTAGAGGGTGTGGAATAAAATTTGATCGCAAATGTTGCTAAATGCGTCTCAGCATGTTCTCCAAGATTTCTGTGTTTTGTCGGTCGTGACCTAATTTTTTTTATCCCAATGTCATTTGAAGGGGTATCCCATTGAGTATTAAAGTAAAACTTTTGGAAAATTTTCTGCGTTGTTAGGTTAAAACTGCATCCTAACGGTATTTTGTATAGCAATGGTATGACTATGACTAAACTTTAGCGATATTTTTATGTTTTGGAAATCATCTGGTAATAGCTGAATGAAGGGTGTTGTCAAGGCAATTAAGCTGTAAAAATGTTTGTGGTTTTCTGTATAGTATATCAGTCATTTATCCACAGAGGGAAAAAAAAAGCATTTCTAAAGTTATTTTGAAAAAAGCATTTCTTCCAATCATAAGGTCCCCGGTTCGAGTCACTCCGAAATTAATGTATGTCGTCCAGTTACAGAGTTGTTGACAATTGACAACTCATAATAATGGACGTTAAATATGAATGTAAGAGACTGACTTCGGTCAGCTTGCGGCTTTGATAAGCCAATGAGGCTTCTTCGCGAGTTCCTGCTTGCAGGAGGATCTAAAATACATACATACATCATAACGAAAGTGCATTTTTATAAAATTAGAAATACAGAAAACAAAGTTGAGGAAAGATTTCAAGTGCATCACTTTTCAAGGATAAATTGACACGGAAAATAAAGCCTTTGAAGAACTCCTGTCATGACATCACAGACTACCCCACTGTGATCCACTTCTTGGAACAATCGAGGCATGCAGCCAGTCAAAATAGATTCACATTCAATCAACCATACCATGAGTTAGGGACAAGCTATCGATTTGCTTTCTTGAGTTTAAAATAATGATTATTATTATTTGTTTCATCACATAGTATAACAAGGTTAACAAGACAATATAACTACAAATAAGTAAAAAATGTGAAAGGAAGTAAACTAAGAAAACCTTTTGGGCTTAATCGAATAGAGTACTCCCATCAAAGAAAATAGAAAACCTTAACACCTATAAAAGAACTACCCCCCCCAAAAAAAAAACTAGTTTGTAATAATTATCTCCTTAAAATACATTGTCCACCAATGAACTATTCCCTGAACAACTGTTTTTTGTGTTTATTTGTTTGTATTTGTTCAGCAACAAAACGCAAAATGCTGCTTTAAAATACATTGTCCGCCAATGAACTATTCCCTGAACTACTATTGTTTGTGTTTATTTGTTTTTATTTATTTATTTGTATTTATTTATTTGTATTTGTTCTTCTTTGTCTCCTCCACAGGTCAAATCTTCCCGTCGGATTTCCGTTCGATAATTCAGCGTATAAACCGTTATTTCTTTCACCTCCTGGCTCACATCTACCACAGTCACTTCCTACACCTCACAGAGCACGACCTCCATCGTCATCTCAACAGCATCTTCTGTCATTTTATGCATTTTTCTGTGGAATTTGATCTCATAGACACCAAAGATACCGCCGTACTGGAGGACTTGATCGAGATCATGCAACTCAACGGTCAGGAAGGATCGGCAGCCAGTGCGGCCGCAACAGACACTGATTCAAGTATACCGGGGGCGGTCGATCCAAAACGGGGATCAAGCCCGGAGCAATAAGAAATATAGGAGAAAAGAAAAGAAACGAAGGTTGAAAGAGAGTTTTGCAATAAAAATAACTTAATGAGGACCTTCGCACTTTTTCTTGGAAAAAGATAACTTCGTCTTCTCCAAGATGCTTCACAGAATCGTTCTGTCCACTACTCAAGAATGTTCACCTGCTAGATTCAACAAGAGGTTCTGAATCACAAGGCGATAATGAGGACCTTCGCTCGTTTTCTTGCAAAAAGGTAACTTTGTCTTCTTGAAGATGCTCCACAGAATCGTTCTATCATCGACTACTCAAGAATGTTCACCTGTTAGATTCAACCAGAGGTTCTGAATCACAAGTGCGATGATAAGGACCTTGCACTTTTTCTTGCAAAAAGGTAACTTCGTCTTCTCCAAGATGCTACGCAGAATCGTTCTATCGACTACTCAAGAATGTTCACCTGTTAGATATAACCCAGAGGTTCTGAATCACAAGGTGATAATGAGGACCTTTTCCCTTCAGACAAAGAGTTTGTAGTTGAGAGTATGTCGATGTTACAAGTAGCCATAGCAACCAGGTGGTAAGACGATGAGGTTTTCTTTCTTTCTGTCTGTCTCTGTTTATCTCTCCATAAGTCTTCCCATCCGTCTGGTACCAGGGAGTTGGTCCATAACAACTCCCTGCTGGTACTGCCCAATATCTCTAGTATGCTTCTCCTGTGATTCTGACTAGTGCAGTGGAATTTAAAAGCTTCCGTAGTTACTGCTCATGTATTCTAGGATGCATTTCACTAAAGTGTTTATGATGGTGTGGATTAAATTCCATTGAGAGTATTGAACAGTTTGATATAACATAAAATACTGACATTATCAAAGAAGCATGCAGGCTATTTCGTCATATCATAATCTGGCAAAAATGAACACAAATAAAAACTGATAAATTCAACAAGTTATAGTGTCAATAATTAGTTTCAAACCATTTGCTTGCAAAGAAAAAAAGAGTCTTCTTGCCTTTAAAGGAAATGACAGCATTTTTGTTCATTCCTTATTTTCCATCTTCTTCATGAAAAAAGAACCTTACAGACTTAGGTAAGGATATAATTTTGGTCACAATTTTGTAAAAAGAACATAAATGGAATAACGGAGCAGTGAGGCAGATGGGGACAAGGGTGGTGGGGAGGGGAGGGGGTGGTTTACAGTTGTTTATTGCAGATTCTCATTTTTGTGGAGTTCTTTACTGTTTTACATGCAGTACTGTTGAATTTGCAGTGTAATTTTAATATTTGTGAAGCAAAGATAATCTTAGCACGAAACCTAAATAGCAAAAAAAGCAGAAAAGCAGAAAATATAGCAAATAGCAATTTGTTGAATTCATGCAGAACATTGCATTAGAAACTGGAAACGAATATGAGGGTAAATGGAACAAAGCCAGGAATCACATCATGTTGCTTGGAAATCCTAAATGTTCATAACCCTATAGTTAATTAACTTGAGTAGTCTCAAATAGTGAAGAAAAGGTAACATGATTTCAATTTATGTACCTACCAAAGGCATATCTAGCATTTTATAATGAACAGGGTGTGGCCCTGTGGATGTTGAAGCTGACTACCATGTAGGGGGTTCTGGGAGATCCTCCCCTGGCCAAAACAGTAGATATAAATGTAAAATAGTGCATTCTGAGACATTTAGACTATCAATTAGGGTTATAGTTAGGTCGAAAGAACTTCTGGTGTAATAAAAAAAAATTAATGGAAAATCATGTTGCTGAAGGATAAAACTTAATCATGAAAGAAAATTCAGAGGGATGGGTCATTACCTACTAAACATTTAAAGAGTAACTGTGCTCTTAGCAGTGTGTATTAACTGTATGCCATCCGAATATCCTTCTAGAGGCTGGGAGCACACCCAGTTGGGACAATTTTGTCTATACTGAAGTGTGATGCTCAGCTTCAGAGCACTTGTATTGTCAGTACGAGCAGTATGAATATCATGTTTCTATCAGATCAAGGTTAGGAACTGTTTGTACTGTCAATAGCAGTGCTTTGAAGCATGATATTGGAGAACAGTTTAGAGAGGTATTAGCATAAGGACATTGTCCCAACTGGCTGGGGAGCAATATAGGAGGCTGAATGTTCATGAGTCTATAACCAGCTTTTGCAGTTCTGCTTGAATTGTTAATGTTTTATCTACTTTTCATTGGTTCTACTAGTGATTCCATAAATCTTCTCATTTTGGATGTATTTTTTATCGATGAGATATTTAAATGGCAATTTTTTTGGTTTTCTGCTGCTACTCTCTGCATAGCAATGAATGTTATTACTCACATCTGAGACAAAAGAGAAATGGTATATCCAATGTTAACGTTGAATTCAATTGGTTTAGAGAAATAAAAACAAAATACTCAATTTCTGATACCAGTTTGCCTTTGACTGAAACTGTTCCACATTGGAATTAATACACATCCTCTCATCTGATTATGAACAGATAACTTTGCTGAATATTTGTGTTGTTAGTGTCGTACAGGAAGGATAGAAAATCTTGGAAAAATCTTCTTTTTTTCGTCAAACAAGTATGGACCACTAAATGTCTATATCACAGGTGGGCAAAATGCGGCTCGGAAGCTGTTGAAAGCGTTGTAAATGCGGCCCACTGAACCTTACAGCAAGATAAAAACACTTGAATTCTGTTTATGTTGGGAAGTTTCTGCTTGGGGCCTTGTTGCGATACGACATTTCGACATTGCAGATGAACAATGGGGCATGTAGGACTTTTAGACCTTTAACAGTTGAGGATAACTACTAATGTTTTTTTAGGCAGAAAGAAATACTTGATTGTATGTGTGGAGATGTGCATTATGGGTATGAATTGTAACCAGTTACCTCAAGTGTACTAACCTTCAGTAGAGGGGTTCATCCTTATTTCACATGCCACATTTTTTATCCGTTTCATTCAGTTTCCGATCAGTAAGATAACGTTGATATTTGTTGTGGTTAGATTTCTTAGTTTTATGATGATGAGCAAAATTTAGCAGTTTTGAAACAAAGTGAAAAGTATTTCTGTATACACATATGCACTGCTGTATAAAAATTGACCAAAGGCTTTAAAATAGTTTATTTCAAAATAAAAATGGAATGTATAATGTTGTCTGCAAGTGTTGAAAGATGGGGAATACTAGTTGGATTTTGACTTTTTTCTTTTCCTTGCATTATACGAAAGAAAATGTTCAGCAATGTTGGTTGAATTCTTATCATTTTGGTTTTGTAAAACTGTTTCAATATATAAATGGGTGTGGTCTGGAAGCAAATGTGTCTCTCTTTTTAAGCTGTAAAAAGGTGATGAATTTCATGTTGCAAGTTAAATTTTCATGTCTTGTTATCTTGGTGGTTTTAATACCAGAGGTAGAAGCAGCAAAATTGGTTTAAGATGTTGGTTAGAAACAGGCGATCAGTTGGAGGAGGGAGAATCAGACTGGAAGGGGCCGCAGGTGAGATGCAGGTGAGATGCAGGTTGTCAAATCTTGACACTTGTAAGTTGGAAAAGTCATTTTAGTGCTGTCCTATCCAGCCTGTCTAGTTCCCCGAACTTGACAACATGCAGTCTCTGACTGTAGATCATAACTGTACCGTGAGTTGATCGCTTATAGTCAATCAAATTTTGTTCATAGTTATTGTTTTGTGGAGACTTTTGGAAGATATCTTTGAAGTTTCAAATCAAGTTAATGGTTTTTAGCAGCTTAACTTGTGTAATCCCATTGACGAAGATGAAGAAGCAACAACATAAAACATTGAAGACTGCATGTTG
Source organism: Apostichopus californicus (assembly GCA_020650975.1). NCBI lineage: Eukaryota > Metazoa > Echinodermata > Holothuroidea > Aspidochirotida > Stichopodidae > Apostichopus > Apostichopus californicus. The sequence goes on from JAIPMN010000509.1 coordinate 16,116, forward strand.
TACCTGATTCCCCCCACCCCCTCCCCCCCCCCCCAGCCTCCTTTTTGCCTATCTAGTTCTGTCACTCCAGATTCCAGGAGATATGTAACCAAAAGATTGATTGTGAATATTTTCTGTCATGTTTCTGGTAATATTAATATTAGTCTTCACAGTGTCAAGTTCACTTTTAATTAGACCAATGAATAAACCTACGTTGCAATTCTTATTAAGTATTAGTAAAAAAAAGTAAATAAAAAATTAATTTGTATGATGAAAAGAAAGAGCAATTATAAAATACTGTTACTACATGTATATGTTAATCAGAAGGAGTGCCTAAGGTATGTATATTCATATATATTCTAATGTATGTTTATTCATATATCTTCTAATGTATATTCATATATTCTTTATATTGGTTTCACCTAGCTTTTATCTCTGCATTTTGTTGTTCTCTGCTTTCTTTGCTTTCTATCTTCTTGTGTCTGTGTGTTTATTTGTTAGTTATTTATTGTTTTATTCCTCTATCTCAAACTGTCCATTCACCATTTCCTTTTTTATTCAACAAGTTTTTTTTCTCTCCAGCAATTCATTTTATTTCAATTTGTTCGAGTGCTGGGTCAATTTTCTTGCCTGCTGGCATTGAAGTTACACCCAGTTGGGACAATTTTTTGTTTCATAAACTGTACTTTCATGTCATGCATTAAAGCACTCGTACTGACAGTATGAGCAGTATAAATATCATGTTTGCATCATGTGAAGGATAGGATCTGTCCATACTGTCAGCTGAGTGCTTTGAAGCATGATATGAGAGGACAGTACGGAGTGGTATTTGCACTGGGTTATTGTCGCAACTGAATGGCTGGCTGGCTGTTGTAGGGAAGGAAATAAAAATTCATCAGAATTTTGAGTAAATTAGGTAAAATGCATACTCAAGGTTATGAAGTGACATCACATATAATGTATGTTTAGGTATGATATATGTATGTGTGCAGTATTAATTATTAAAGGTCAAGTTGCTTTGACCATTGGCTCAATTTAATACAACAAGCACCTATTCCTGCATGATGTCCTAAATGCATATTCATTTCAGTTCTTCCTGGGAAGATCAATAGTTGTCTAATAGATTATCCTAAAGGTTGTTGTCAGATCAAAATATGATTTGCTGAGTAAAGTTTCTGATCATTTGTAAACTGCTGAATGAAATACACTATGGCTTTTGCCAAAAGTTTACTGCTGTTACCGCTGCATGTTTTTGTTGTGTTTGCAACAGCGAGACATTCTGACATCAATATGGAATATTCACACAAAGTTGGACAGCAATTAAACCTAAGACATAGGCCAGAGTTACATTATGGAGGAGACCTCTCGCTTGGTGTTCAGCATTAAAATAAAATAAATTGATTTTGAACCTCTTAGCGTCTAATATTGGACCCGTGCTTGGAATCAGACCCAGCGCTTACGATCACCAAACAGGAAGTTTAGCTTTGCTTACCAGAAGAAAAAAGGTGCGAAATCACAAACCATATCATATGCTCTCAATGTGTCAAGATTTAACACCTAGCGCAGTGCTGATCCTCCCTTGATCACCTAGCGCAGTGCTGATCCTCCCTTGATCCTACACCTAGCACAGCGTTTGGTCATTCGTTGATCCTACACAAAGCACATATCTCCCTCCCCCCCCCCCCTCCATGCCATGTGCTCCTACCTGGCTACGGGCCTGAAATAGAAAATAAAAAAAACATCGAGGTCAAAGCCTTATACTGATTAATCCTGATCAATTGTAGAATTGCGTCATCTTTTTATGAATGTATTGAATAGCGCCAATATTCCTTTATTCACTTGAGTCAACTTATGTACGAGTATTGACTATTTACTGGAGGAACTTGCACAAAATATTGGCAGTTACATGTATACTAAAATGGTCACGTCTTGTTCTACTTTCATTACAAACTTGCAGTAACTAACGTATATGGTTTTCTCCCGGTCACTATCTTTGTGGGGGGGGGGGGGGTGTAGAAGGGGGTTGGGGAGAGAAGGGCGGAGAG
>JAIPMN010000510.1:5010-21545 GCA_020650975.1 Apostichopus californicus
ATTACAATCAGGGTGTGACCACTAAGGATAAGGACCTCCAGATCGAGAGGGGCCCCCCCATTCCCTCTCGATATCTACTCTAAATCACTGTCTAATAAAGATGGGCAAATTGACACATCACACTATGACAGTGTTGTTTTGATGTCAATACCTGAGCGTGTTTATGTGATCTTCAATTAAACTGCAAAGCAATACCAAACACTGTCTCAATGGGTGTAACACAACAGTACTAACACTTCAGTTATACCTAGCAGCCTTATAGTGTGTAAGATGATTGTGAGGTGATCATGTTTATGATGAACTCTCTTACAGTTCTTGGTACATATTGTTAAGATAATATTTTATTTGGCAGGGCTAAGTCCAGCCCTGAATTTGTGGAAGGGGTGAGGGGGGAGGGGGGGTAGATGTAGATTACAATTATCTTCATATGAAAACATTCAAACATCTATTCCTGCTTTCATCTACTTCATGACTTTCTCGGCAGTAAGGATGCATCTATTTTTCATCTCTTTTACATCCCCAAAGTGACCGTTATCAATGATAATCGGTCACGACTAAAAGCTCAAAACATTCTCACCATGTCATTGGGAGCGGTCTGCGGCACAGTAGGCACTCCTCCTTGGTACATTGAGTGAGGCATCATAACCAGAGGCACCGGCTGCCTCACAGGATTAACTCCAGGGTGGCTTGGAAAAGTGTTCCCTGGGTACTGGAATGGTAGGGACATAAGTGGAGGGGGAACATGCCCTGGGGACAGGGTCAAGCCTGGTGGTGAACCCATACCATATGGAAGAGGATGCATCGGATGCTGAGGAGATGAACTGTAATTTCCAGGTGACCCGTAAATACCTGACAGATGCGCTAGCAAAGCAGGACTTGGTGGAGTCATAGGTTGCCTAGGAGGGGTGCCAGCCTGTAAGGGTGGGGTTCCCATTTGTCTGGTTGGGGTGCCAGCCTGTAAGGGTGGGGTACCCATTTGTCTGGTTGGGGTGCCAGCCTGTAAGGGTGGGGTACCCATTTGTCTGGTTGGGGTTCCAACCTGTCTGGGCGAACTCCTGACCTGCATCGGTGGGGTTGCGGCTTTCACTGGTGATGCCATGGCCTGCCCCGTGGGCATCATATCCTGCAGAGAAGAATGTCCAACTTGTCTGGGAGGGGTCGAAAATTGCGGGTTGAAAACTTGCGACGGTGGAATCATGGCTTGGGACGGTGGAGGCACCATGACCTGCACTGGTGAGGTTAAGAGTGGTGCCGTTGATTTACTCATCTGCACACCCGGAGATCCGACTGGTCTCGGCAGGGTCGGAACCTGCATTGGTGGTGTCTGGGCCAGAATTGGTTGTGGGATATTTTGTCTGGTTGGTATCGGTAGGGGTTCAGCTGCTCTGACCAGGTGAGGAGTCTACAATGCAGAAGAAGATGGACAGTCAATCCAATCACCCAAATTTAATCAATCAGACAAAAATGGTTTATAAGTTTGTGGAATTATTTTCACATCATTTGATGAATACCTCAAGGCAACTTTTAATATTTTATTATTATTATTATTTTTTTCTCTAATATTTAATAATTAAAAAGCCATGAGGCAATGCGAATCATTTGCCTTAAAACTCAGTCACCTTATTGATGACACAACTCAGTTACCTTAGTCTTAAGAGGTCATGTTAACATCAAAGTTTAACACCAGCAATAACAAACTACATACATGTATATCTGTAAAATCTCTCTTATGTCCAAGAACCACATCACCGATCAGTTTTAATAGATAGCACCAATGTATTGTCGATACTGTATAACATTCAACGAGAGAGTCCTCCGCACACACACGCTGTCCTGATCTCATAGACTCATTTTGCATTCAGTGACAAAATTTAAAATAACAACTTCATCTCTTTGATTGAGATGTATGTTAGTCCAGTCTACATTGTTTATCATCAGAATGGTAGGAGTTTGAGGCAGGGAAAGGGGTGTGATAGTTCACAGACCGGACTTGGACTGGAATCGGGACGCTTTGGACTAGCACTCGTCTCATACTCGCTTGAAACAAACTCAGCAATCGGATCTACTGGACTCAACTATGGCCCCTGTATGTATAGATACGCATATATGATGTATAACTCGGATTCCAAAACAGTAGAGGCAATATTTGGGGAAAGAATAATGGTCACAGACATGAGGTTACCACTTGAGATGTGAAAAAAAATGTGATCGTATACCACCACCATTACCTACTAGAAATAGATTTGACTAATGAAGGTGAATAATAAAAAACTTGCTGTCTTAATCCATGCGTGACCTTGTGAGTGAGAATGCTCTTAAAATCAATATATTAGATGACAGAATTAATATTTTTGTTTATAACATATATGTCAGCAGGACAGAGGGTTTCTCACCAGTTGTGTACAAATTAACTTAGCCAGACAAAAGCTTATAGTGCAACTAGGAAATGCACAGCAAAATGTGACATTCCAAACATTGACAAACCTAAATTAATACATTTCAAAACTGATGCAACAGAGGTTAGTGTTGTGGCAAACCAACTGATACATTTCAACACTGATGCAACAGGGAGACTACTAACCTGACTGGTTGTGACAAACCTACTGATACATTTCAAAACTGATGCAACAGGGAGACTACTAACCTGACTGGTTGTGACAAACCTACTGATACATTTCAAAACTGATGCAACAGAGGTTAGTGTTCTGACAAACCAACTGATACATTTCAAAACTGATGCAACAGGCAGACTACTAACCTGACTGGTTCTGACAAACCAACTGATACATTTCAAAACTGATACAACAGGGAGACTACTAACCTGACTGGTTGTGACAAACCTACTGATACATTTCAAAACTGATGCAACAGAGGTTAGTGTTGTGACAAACCAACTGATACATTTCAAAACTGATGCAACAGGCAGACTACTAACCTGACTGGTTCTGACAAACCAACTGATACATTTCAAAACTGATGCAACAGGGAGACTACTAACCTGACTGGTTGTGACAAACCATCTGATACATTTCAAAACTGATGCAACAGGCAGACTACTAACCTGACTGGTTGTGATAATGCTCCTCCCACCAGTATTCATCCCACTTGGCTGTAAATTCTCCTCTGGACATTTCCTCCTGTTATTAATGGTATTTTCACTTGCAACTTTCTCAGACTTGGAGGGATTCTGGGTGGCTGCATGAGGGCCATTGTTGACCTCTTTCTTCTGCTGGTGGTCATTTTTCCTTTTTGGCTTGACCACACTTTCATCAATTTCCATAGCAACCTCTACAGGTTTCTCTGTGGTTGGTTTCTCTGTGGTTGGTTTCTCTGTGGTTGGTTTCTCTGTGGTTGGTTTCTCTGTTTGCATCTTCTCTCTTGCTGGTTCTTTCTTTGAAGTGGTTGATTTGGAGTCAAGTGGCTTTGGAGTTTCTGCAGTGTTCTCCTTTGGCATCTTTTGAGGTGCTAATGGGAGGAATAATCAGAGATGATTAGACAACATTCTATTTGACAAAGAACAACTAAATATTATACTACCTTCTCTTCCCTGATTTAAGAAGGGTATGCAAGGTATTTGTGATATCTGACAAGCATCAGTGAGCTAAGAAATGGTTATAGAGAGATTGTCATCACCTAAGGGCTGGATAGGTCAGTTGGTTGAGCACAGGTCTTGTACCTCCCGAGGTCACTGGTTCAACCCCATTCTAGTCGTACATTTCTCCTTTCCAATGACTTTTTTCTTGCAGTTTATTAAACAAACTGCGAACCGTGGGGCACAACGAAGGATCTTGATCGCAAAATTGACACTTTTCAAAGGAGACTACTTCGTAATATTCTCAACATTAGATGGACCAATAAGAATTGGTTATCAAACGATGAGCTCTACCACGAAACCAACCAAAACACCTTGGTCATACATAGTCGCACATAGAAGATTGAGATTTTTCAGTCATGTAGCAAGACTCCAGGAGGACGCTTCAGCAAAGGTTGCTTTAAGAGAAGCATTGAGACATACTGCTAAACCAGTTAGAAGGCCCGTGACTACCTTGCTTGGAAAAATAAAGTTGCAATTTTAGGACGTTAACATTAACAATTTCGAGGAAGCAATAAACCTTGCGCAAGATGGTGATACGTGGCGGAGGTTAATCACTGAGCATTTCGGACAGACGAGACTCAACTTACTAAGTACTATTAAACAAAGACATAAGAATACCGACAGTTGGCCAGAATATTACTCACTGGATGCCTTGGCTTGCTGCTTCCTGTCTTTACCTCTGAGTTTGATGGGGCAATCCTTCACATAATGTCCAATCTTGCCACAGATACGGCAGCCTCTATCGTTGGGTGGTTGCTGCCCATCAGTTAAATATTGATAGTCTAGGAAAAACCGCTGTGGATATAGGAAGCCAACAATATAAGCATAAATTTTTTTTCAGTTTGACATTGGGCCATTGCTACCCATCTGTTAACCTGTCATGTACAAAAAACAAAATAAAAAAGCCCGCTGTACCAGAGACAGCAAAAAAAAACACTGAATTGGTTTAGATTTCTTCACTAAAAACTCACTTACCAACGATATTCATGCATTCAACATTCCACGGTTTTATAAAACAATAAAAGGCCTGCGAATCCTGTACATGTTTTCACACTGTTTTAAGCCTTGCAGCCTAAGTGTTGAACGTAATTTGGTCAAGCAGACTAGCGAATCATACAACAGGAGTGACGGGAAGGATAGGATTGTGTTTTTCAAAATAAAATCATAAAAAAATCCTAGCACACACTCTCCTGCATATCAATTTGGTGGGAGTATAATTGTTCATTTAAAAAATTAAGACTCCTACTGCAAATTAAACTCAAATGATTCTATCCATAAATCATAACATGAGATGTCACAACAGTTTTATGATGTAGCTAAATTGTAACGAAGATGCCTTAATGTTATGATTTGTGTACAGTCACATTATACTGGATACAAATGGATTTACATACATAGTAAGGCCGTCTCCATAGTGTATTTTTTTTTTTCTATATGGGTACCGAAGATTCAGTAATGTTTACAATTTTTTGCAGGCTCTCTCAAAATATTATCTGTCTACCAAAATCTCCACCCACCGTGCGGATCTGTTACATAAGTACTAAGAGTTTTGTTGTATATATATAGTGTTGTATATACTGTGTAAGCATTTCGTGCCTCAGCTGGTGCACAGCTCCATGAATGAATGAATGTATTTATAATGCAATATATACGCGCATTAAAATAGTTACCTGTTGCAAGTGTGTATATAGTAAAGAAAAAAGCAATAAAAAAGCAAAAATATTGTATATATTTACTTACTGTTACATTTAATGTTGACAAATGAACCAAAGCATCAAGAAAAGTACTAAATAAAAAACATTAAAAAACTGGGAATGAATACTCTGTTAACATGCGGATTGACATTACATTTTTGTGATCGTACTTCACTTTGTGCTTACTTGCTAATAAATCGTGGTGTTATGTAACAGGATCGTTGCAGCATTAGTCTGCTGCTGCAATTTTGAGCACTAAATCCAGCAACAAACCATTGGGCGGGTACGTTGATTGGGAAACCCAGTTTTCAGGGGAAGACTGCCGTAGCTAGGACTGATTATGGCCTAGAGAAAATATTCGTAATGTAACAAGTTGTAATATATTTGTACAACCACAAACATGCTGACTTTCTTTAATTACAATTAAAACTGAGACTTAGAAAATTTAGAGTTAGCAGCACTCATCGATATTCGACCTATTGTATACAGAAGTGATCTTAATCTCTACATTTGTTCTTAGGACCCCCCTTCCCCCCCCCTCCCCCTCACATTTTATATTTGCCGGATACTCAGCTGGTTAAGTCGGACACCATGATCGTTCTTGTCCAGACATCGGTCTGCCCCATCAATAGGCTAACTAATGAAAACGGCTGGGAAACAAGGTTAGCGCCACATATATGATACTTACATACAAGTGTGAAATTTGCTTGGGTGTATTCTGCGGTGTTCCAAACCTCTCTCTGCCTTTCCTGAAGATGAGCATGATGTAGTTTGCCACTGCAAAGAGAATATAGGAGGAGAGATCCCAATATAGAAGTCTGTGACAAGGAATCCTATATACGATGGATTGTCAACAGACTCACTAAATATGTTCCAAAAAAGAGATGTCCACAATGATATGATCATTAAAGACATATATATGTGTTGCCACAACACAGTTTTAAACTTGATGACCATGATAAACTGATAGCTTTACTAATCGTAGGGTATGACTGCAGCAACATATGTGTACAAACGAAAGGCTAAAATGTGACAGTAAAACGTCAGGCCATCTAACTTATACAGAAAAAAAGAGGTTCCAAGTTTGAAAAAAAAACAAGCATCATTTTTGTATCGATTATCTCTCAAATAAACTTATAAATGTCTGGTACTCCCCTGACGAAACTCTGTAAAACTAAATACAATTTGGACAAATCAGTATTAGTATCAGTAGTAAGTTCATAGCTTCCTCTAGCTGTTACGGTCATCAAAATCAATATGATCTGGAACTCTCACTCCACAGTAGGAAAACGTACCAACCATGGAGGGTCATGTGATATGCTGCCAGGTGCTACTTACATATTATTTAAACCTTTGTCAGTTTGAAGAGATAAGCATTCAATAGATAAGAGATTGCCACTATAACAGTAAATTTGAAAATAATTGCCAGGTTTGCATGATAAAAATGTAGAGATTTACTTTCTGGCCCTTAACAATGTCGATTCTGCTCGGACCATTGGCTACTATTCGAGCGTCTACTATCAGAGTCTTATAGATTGCTTACGGTGGTCACTCCTATCATATCATACACGTATGCTTGTTTACGTGCCAAAACGGCAAGGAGACTTGTGTTGCTAAGGAACATCGAATCCTGTCATCTGCTTCTCATGTCTATGTACATTTGTGTGCAGTCCTGATAAACTGCATATTCAAGGGAAAGAAAGTTTCACAATATGTTTAAAAGTTTGCTACGATTCAGGTTCTGGTTTTACCGGCTACCCTTGAGTGTAGTTTATGACACCGGAGTGATACTCTAACATGAAGAGGAAATAAGGAACACTGACAAAAATTCAAAGTTTGAAAGGTAAACACAGTTGTATCTATAAACTGATGAATATATAAGTCACTTTTTCATGAGAGTAACACCATCAGCCAAGACTTTGCAATTTGTCGAGAAAGTCACTTTTCACTCCTAATTGGCCGAGAAGGCAGTTTTTCTATGGTATTAAAGCACTGAGTTTACACCTCATATCTGATTAACAGTGTTAGGGCATCTTGGATTTCTTTTTTCACCGAGTGCGAGATGTTTTCCACCAGGGACAAACAGGAAACACTCTTGGGCAAAAACCAACTCACTCAAACCCACAAGACTGCAGACACCAAGTTTTCATAGCTTTCAAAAGATAACACATTTCTCCCCTTCCCACCCTGCCCCCCATCCCAATAGCATTGGTCTTACATCTGCTAACACCTCTACTTACTCTTTCTAGACAGAGCTCCTCCTAGGTTGTGGTCAAGGTCAAACGGATCCTCAATGGCAAATCTCCTGCTGTTTCCCATCCACATCTTCTCAAACCGGGTCAGAGGTTTCCTGTGACGGGTACAGACCACGTATTTACCCCAGTCAAACTGCTCGGTGTAGAAGCGTAGGAAACTCAGCCAAAGTTCTTCTTCGGAGAGTTTATTCTTACCGTATCCCTTCCAAACATTTTTCTGAAAATGAAGAGAAAATAGAAAAGAGAGATTACAAAACTGACTGAAGTTTGCCAAATCTAGCCCACGACTAAATTTTCTTACTCCACGAGGGGTCCCAAAAGTGTACAAGCCTCATTAAATGTTTTACATTCTTCAATGCCCCAATCTTCCCCATACCCCATCTCTGTCTTCAACCTAGCAAACTTTTCATATGCAAAGTTAGTTCATTATTCAAAACAGCTCAGTCACATAAATGCTTAGTAAAATTAACATTTTTTTTTTTTATTACATTATGATTTCACTTTTCTTACATTTTCAGAACTTGTAACCATCTTCCAAACCTTCTCATTGCTAAAAGAAGGAAAGGCTTCCAAACTGGCTTTTGATCATCACATTAAGCATAAACTTCTGTCATGCTAACACAATTGAGTCATATCTTGAGTCAAGATCTTTTCATATTTCCCTTTCCGTATGATTTACTCCTTCCCTTCATAACCGTCTCGTCTATTACTTTGTATCCAATCTAGGTCAAGAGGTGTCAAACACCGAGGATGAAGTCAATTGCACAACTTACCAGACGCCGAATATCGCCGAAGAACCAGGTATTCCTGCCCTCGACTATCCTCTCTGGCTTTTGGTCACCCTCGTAAAGCTATGTCGCAGAAAGAGAAAGACTGATGTCATAAATCAACGGCTAATTTTAACTTTTAGAGCAATTCTTTGCTTGAGGACAGACTATACTCTTACCCGTCATCCCATGTTATTCTGGCATGTGGATCGATCGTTAGGACACTTTTAAGTAAAATGATGTGGTGATAATTGTTGTCATTAGGCTTTAGTCATATCGCATCCGAAAGGACAGCCGTAGCGGGTCCAGGGGCCTAGGATAACTATATCCAGGGTCCAGTGAATAACAATAGGGCAGACGAGCAGACGACACTACTATGATAATTAGAATCCTATGTAATTGCTTCTACTATCGCTTCCTAAGAATAACCTGTGAAACTGCAGTCCATAGCCACATTTTTGACGATTTTGGCACCCAAATGCGGCACACGATATCACCATTTCCAGTGATTTATGTCAACTTTATCACTTTAGTTATGTCAAAGACGTAGTGTTTGTAGTTACGGGCTGGTACTGTCTCGCCGTACAAGCAAAGCGCCACCAGTTGGATGGCTGGCTCCAGTATAAGTAGCATGGAGTCATTCTCCCTACTTCAATTTCTATGATTAAAACATAATAGTGTCATCAATCTAGGTTGGTGAATTACCTAGTGTAGCACACAGACCATCAGGTCAGCTCAACATGAGAAATTGTTTTGGCATAAAAGATCATGTTTTTAATGCATTTCTAATTTGTCAAGGGAAAATGTTGTCGGATACGATCCATGACTGCTCGCTAAATCAAATCATGGATTAACTATAAGCAACAAGGTCTGGACCAGTGGAGTTGCCTCCTTCACTCACTAATCCTTAAAGGAGCCTTTCAGACATTCAGCAGTGTTTCTTTGTAAAGTTGTACAAAGGCTTACCCTGCACTCAGCTGTTGCTGATTCATTTGGGGTTTTGGGTATCAAAGCTGAAATTCTGGTTAAATTGTAAAACAGATACTTCAGAGAAATCTGTTTATATTTCAAATCAAAGGTAGTAGCAAAGGTACCTAGGAATAGCTTGCTAAGCTAATACAGACAGATCATGGCACTTATCCTTCTGTCGAACTACCGAACGACACACTACGAGAAAGAAGTGGTAAACTTGGAACCGATGAGGCAAATGTGAACAGATATAAGCTGAAGGGGCGGTACCTCTTGTAAGACTGGTATGACCGGAGGCGAGGTCTGCTGGAGGAAGTACAGGGTCATCAGGATGTAAGCATAGGATGACAGGCTACCCCGAGATGCATCCGCGATGCCACATTCCTATAAGTGAAGACAGAAATAACGAAAAGGAAAAAAGAGAACCACAAATTGTAACATTTTAAAATTGACCTAAAGTTTCTTTACTCTCTTGGAGATTGTTTCTAGCCACATGTGTTCATTGACAACATGTTGCATGCAACCATTTTGAGCTAGCCTCCACTGGAAACCATACATGTACAGATTGTTTGACAACTAGAGGGCTTGATTTATTTAAAGTCATAATTAAAGAGTCCCATGTCTCATTGTCTTGCTTCTTCCATCTCCTACCTTCAACCTCTCCCCCACCCCCTCCCCATGCCAATCTTCACTGTTCATTCTACCCATGCACTCCCCATGTGATCTTTGCTAACTGTGGCTTCTCAGTCTCTACAGATACGTTAGTTTATGCATTAACTAGTTCCTTCACCACGTGGTAGTTCATTCATCTTGACATCATCACTCCATACAAGACTTTTTCTTTTTAATTTTTTTTTATTATCATTCCAACAAGAGTCCAAACAATGTACAATTCATTATAACACATACTTTATGACCAATAGTCAATATTATCAACAACAACAAATAAATCCTTAAACTTCAAATAAAGATTTCCACTTATGCCATCTGATATCAAAAGCAGTTTGCTTACAATTAGTTTGTTACATAAACTTTTCTTTTAAATAAAAATTCTTTAAATCAATTTTACAATAGCTAAAGGAAGGTTTCTCATTTTTAACCTTACTTTTGTAAACACAAAATTTCAGAACCAGAAGGATGTTATTAAACACATAGTCTTTGTACAAATAATTTCCAAACAGAACAAGCTCTTTACTAACTGCAATATTGATATTCAATTTGATTTGAACCCAGTTTTGAAAATCCCTCCATACAAGACTGCTACGTGCTAACCATATCCTAATTAATCCAAGCTATCCATCTGTTTACAGAACTAACTTCTCTTTTTGTGTGTGTCTGTGTGTGGCTCTGAAGATCCCAAACATCAAACTACCAAGCACTCTTAACTTTTATACTGTAACGTTGAACAAAAAGCAAAACACTTTCTATAGAGTAAAACAAAAATAACACCAAAGATTGTAAGGCAAGTAAACATTTTTGGAAGCTTACTTTTGCAAACGCCTTCACCATGTGCCCTACACGGCAGACCCTCTTGTCAATTTCGGAATAAGTCCTTAACAGCTGGGTGTTGTGCTGAGCCAAGGTATTGTACAAGCTTATGTCGCCCTCAAGTTGAGTCGGCCTGTGCACGAACTTGACGATTGGCACCTTGGCAGTCGTGATCGGAATGACGGAGAAGAGAAGGGGGTGCTTCCTCAGCATCTGAGCCAAGGATTGGATGACTTCTGGCACATTTAACCCCTTACAGAGAAGGAAAGACAAAATATTCCATCTCTACTTGTTGCACTTTACGAAGACAAAAATATGAATTATCTGCTGTTACCAGAGTGTCAATTATGTTTTATAATTGTACCATTAGCGGGGTTTGGCGTTATTGCTTGATTTGCTGGGGTGGGAATGTTAACAAACATGAAAAAGATCGTATTAACAGCATCATTATGAAAGCGGAGAGAGTAGTCGGGGAACCCTTGCCTTCCATTGACTCGGTTTACCACAGCCTTCTCGAGTCCAAACTGGACGCGGTATGGAAGGACCATACCCACCCCCTCTATGAGCTACTTCATAGTAGTCAGATGTCCAGAGGCAGTGGCAGGTTGAGACTTCCGTGTCTCAAAACCAATAGATACAGAGATTCTTTCATACCCCGTGCAATTAAGCTTTTCAATGAGGTTTTGTTACGTTGACTCTCATATATTGACTTTTTCTTATTATTCTTACTGTCTTATTGTACAATATACACATCTATATTTGTTGTAACATTTTCATTGTTTTATGAGCGAGTGCCTGAATTTCCCTTTGGGATCAATAAAGTTTTACTTACTTACTTATTTCATGACACTATGTTTCTCTCGGAATGCAACATTTAACATCTGAAAATTCCATAATTGTTTCCAATAAACTTTTAAATTTTTTATTTTATTGATGATGTTTTGCTACAAAGCTACTATCTGAAAGGAACTTCATACATTAGTATTAGCATCAATGAATCTAGCAGAACAAATGCAACCAGCTGATTTTACATGGAAGAAGCCAAAATAGTAAAAAAAAAATGTTTCCAAACTGTTAGAACCCAACTCGAGACATTGTATTTAAAGCTAGTTGGCTCTCACCTCTCCTGTGGCACTGTCCTTGAAGGTCATGCAAATGTCAAGGTCACTATTTTGAAAGCCAAAGCCATTGACCGATGAGCCAAAGAGATCCAGCTTGATGTTTGTGCTGGAATTGTACTGTATGTATTTCTCTAAGTCAACGATGATGCGGTTCCTCTCTTCAATTTCCCATCTCTTGGATGAGAATTGATCTGTAATGGAGCAATGCATGGACAACATTCACTTGTAAAATTTGTAGTTGCGGTCGATTCAGATATTAAAGGTGAGGTGAATTGAAAAAAATTTACAACCCCTGGATTATCTTTGACGGATGATTTGTTGGGCACAAAATTAATGTTGATATGTTGTAGATGGTCAAGTTTGCTGACCTCACCTAAATTTAAAGCCCCATTTGTGCATTCCATGACAAAACATGAAATAACCTACAGTATCCCTAATGCCACAAACATTTTTTTTGGTCTTCTTTTGAACAGTTAAACTTTCAATAATGGCTTAAAAATTTTGAATTGCAACTCCTCCATAACACCAGCCACTGCGTGTATAGCTAAAGTGATACAATTTAATGAAAAAATTCTTCAAGGGGGGGGGGGGAGGGGCAGAGAGACTAGTATCTGATTGAATAACGGAAATTGCTGTAAAAGTGTTCAATTGTAAAAAAAAAAATGTAACTTTCACATTATTACTAGACATTGAGGAGTGTATACATTACAACACTTCAGTGAGGTCAAAGTCTTGAGTATGACGGTAAAATTGTTTTAAAGTTTCAGCATGACTGACCATTAATTTGACTATCTAGCATTTTTGAGGAAAATACTAATAAAACTTTGCTCAAAACTACATTACTCTTGAGATCTATCTGTTTCATTTCTCAGTAATATCCTGCATTGGATATGGGGGGGGGGGGGGTAAGGGGTGATAGAGGAATTACTGTCTCTCCCTCTGTATCAAACAATCCTGGCTCTGTCATCAACATGGTGGTGATACTTACCACAAACTACATTGCAGAGATGATGAATTGCATTCAGATACCACTTCTCCATCTTTGGGAGAGGAACAAGGTCGGGAAGTTTGTCATCGTCACAGTCCTGGGAAATGAAGAAAACAAAATGATGGGATTCAATCATAACTTTTAAGGTACAACATCACATTCCTGTGGCACACATTAATACATGCTATCAGCCTGTGTAATTACCATATAATATGGAAGGTGTGCATTTCATTAGATGGCATCAGTTTCTGCTATCCAATGGCTGCCAAGTATATTGACGCATATCGGGCATCGGTTTATTGGGCAAATGGATTACAACTTACATGTCCGGTGGCTTCTAATTCAACATTTTAACTCAAATTTGGAATCTTTTAAATTGACAAAATCATTTCAGATGGGAAAACCACAGATTGCTCTTGGGATGAAAAACCCACCTTACTATGACCCGATTGCTAAGCCTCATTGCTTCAAATGCCACCGCCTTTATCCACTCAGCCACAGCACCGGTTAAAACACTCAACTACTTTCAAAGTGTGGCGATGCCAATTTTCTTCATAGAAAGTGGAAACATCCAAACTTTCATCTTCACAGTGTACACTGACTGCATCAGAAAATCTTGGAGGTTTTAACATCTATGGTGTCAGTAATGTTACAAAGTAACAATCACATCTTCAGCATCTAGTTCTTCTTGTCTACGAGAATACATTTTAAGGTGGTTGGCTGTTAGCAAAACTGATAAAAAAAAAAAAATACTATTTAATCTCACCTTACTGATATGTCCCTCCTGTTGGCAATTACTGCATATTTTAGGAACCTTCTGTCCTCTGGACAAACTCTCGCTATCGAATGAGAAGTTGAAATCGATTAGCAATGAATCGGCTTCATTGTTGGACTCGCCCTCGACAAGCAGGGACGTCCCTCTCAGATGGTCTAGGCTTTCGTTTTCAATTGTTTCTTCTGATATAGAGACACTAGGATTGTCCGCTTCGGTTTTATCTTTGTCATCATCACTAATGACTTTTTCAATATTCCCTTCATTTTCCTGAGTTCTGTCTGAAACGGTTTCCTCTGGGGGTATATCCGGCGGACAGTCTTCGCCCTCCGAAAACATAAACGAATCGTCCGTCGGGTGTTTTGCGTGATCGCTCGACGAAAGGTCTAAGAATCCACTACCATCTCCATCTGTTACAGGTTCCACGACAGAGGTCTCCTCGTCCGTTTCCTCCGGGGTGTAGTCTGCTAGTAAGCTGTCATCCTCGAGAGAAGTAGACAGACGACCGCTGTCCTGATTCGGGGATTCGTTTCCATGGCTGCGAGATGACGCTGCAGCTCCTTCTGTTCTTTGAGTTGATGATTTATCGTCCTCTTTCTGATCACAAGCTGAGAAATACTCTAAGGCAACGTGAAGGCAATCCATGATATAACTCATTACCTCTGCTGCTGACAAATATTTGGTAACAGCCTTCTTCTCTGGAGCACAAGGATCTGTTATTAAGGAAGTCAAAACAATTAGATTAGATTGCTGATTCTGTCAAATGCCCATTTGACCAAAGGGAAAGAAGGTGAAGGTGGGGGGAGGGGGGGGTGGAGAAGAAGGAGTAGAGTTTTCCTGGTTACACTTTTCTCTATTTTACTATCTTCATGCAAAACATGAAAAGAAAAACCAAACCAAAATTGATTTAAAGATTTCACCTTCACTTTAAAGCTTGTACAAGTCTTTTTGTAGTTTTAATTCTCTTTCCTCTTTCTTTTATTTAATTTCTCCTTTTTATCTCACCACGTTATAGCACACTGCCATCTTTAATATTGTTTTTGTATAACTTGTAACAGTCTCTCAACACCTCTATGAGGATATAAATGTATAAAACTGAAACCTTATGGAATCACTATGACATTGCCCATTCCAGGAGACTTCTTGAAAAAAAAAGAAGTTTTGATACTTTCATATACCTTGAACACAGAAATAATTTTACTTCACTGGTTTGTATGGTTGGTTGTGACAAGGAGGGGGAGAGGAAGAGGGGGAGAGAGGAAGAGGGGGAGAGAGGGAGAGGGGGAGAGAGGGAGAGGGAGGGGGAGAGAAGGAGGCGGATTGAGGACTTAACCATCACAAGCATCTGTATAATAGGTGGTAAAGATAATGGTTATGGTATTTTTTTCATTTAATATAGTTTACTTCAAAAGCTATCAATGACATGAGATTCTAGACCAAAATGAAAAAAGAAATTAATCCATAATTGGATTTGAAAGTATAACCTACCCTCGACTACAATTCTCCTGTTATTGATGTTCAAGTCTTTCCGGGTTGGTGCCACCCTTTTCCTTATGCAGATAACCTCTTCTTCTAGGTTTCTCTCCACAAGGTAGCAGTGAAATATGGCAATCCAAAGTTCTCCTAAACTCTCTTCGTTTCTTATAGGAGGTAGCTTTTCATCCTAATGACAGATCACATAGTAACAAGATGGTAACAAGATGTTTTTGATGTCATCGACAAAATACAGCATTATGCACCGCTCTTGACTAGATCCCCCAAGGTGATATATATAAACTGATAAAATGATATATGAATCCCAGAACAATGACCGTTATTCATTTAACTTGTCAAGTTTTTATTGCCAATAATTACATGAGAAGCCAAAATGTTGGATTTTTCCAGCTTAATATTTTAAGCACAATTAACGCAAATATGACAGAGTTTTCTGCACAACGACACGTTGGGGATCGAAACAAATTCATGTATGTCTTGTTTATTAATGTTCCTTGCCGACCAAATGGCAAAGCTGCTTAATGGGATTGTATACCAGAGTAGAAACCTTATTACTTCTCCACACTTTTATTCCAGGTGATTCATTAAAGCTAAGACACTATATTTTCTTACACATTGTTATTCCGTTAAAAGCAGTAAACTGACTTGAACTCTTAAATTTCTCTACACTGTTGTTATTCCATTGTTAGGTGCTTCACTATCATGCAGTACGCTTGAGCTAACCACCTAGGTATTTGTCACAATGCTGTTTATGCCATGGTAAGAATTGCATTTAATCAATATATTGAGTTGACTTCTTTACTTTTGTTCACTCCATTGCCAGGTCTTCATTAAATTTCATCTTAAGCTCAACAAAACAGAAATGTTCCTCTTTCTTTGCTTCATTAGTTGCCCGACGATTTTTCAAAAATTTTTTTTTTTTCCGAGTCCGATACCTGATAAATTTATTTTTGAACAAACCCATTGTAGTCCCTCCCCTGATGTGGTAAATAACATACCTCTTGTATAACTGGAACCACGATTGGTCGGCACCTCTGCAAGAAGTAGATGACCATCAGTGAGTAAATGTAGGGTGGTAGACTCCCATCCTGGGGTCTATCAATCTCCAAGGTATGAGCCCAATGACGGAATGCTATCGCAAGCTTGCTGACCCTTTCGTCGATCTTGCTATATTCTTGCAATAAGTGCGACGTGGCTACTGCCTGCTCACTGCCCGTACCAAGTTCACAATAAAGATTACTGCAAGAGATCAATTTACACTTGTTTTAATTTTTGATTTTTATTGAAGCCAGTTCTTATCCAAGCATTCTCAGGTTATTTCTCTCAGCTGTGTACTCATGTTTCCCATAGCAACCATAAGAAACAAGGATAATACAACCTTTTTGAACTTAC
>JAIPMN010000511.1:0-31660 GCA_020650975.1 Apostichopus californicus
TGTCATAGAAGCCATGTTTAAATTTTAAACTACCACTGCAGTAGTAGTTCATATGGTACAATCTTCCTCTTCAAATGTGTGTTATATTGCCATTACCTGCAGTGAAACCTTACAATCAAGTGGAAAGGTCATACCATGCAGGAAACCACAGTATTACCATTAAATTGTTCAGATTTCAGATGATTCCGATTGATAATAAGCTGCAATTGATAATAAGCTGCAAAACAGTTGCACAACTGTGTAGAGCTGGTATTCTGTGCGAATGAAAGAAAAGGGAGAACAACACAATTCACATATACTGTATACAGTAGACATTGATATTTACAATTACAATGTACATACAAAGTATTGCTAGAAGCAGACACCCCCAAAACATAAAATAGTTGTTTTCAGCAACAATTGTCATGTATGATGTACCCCTGTGTGTAAACACAGTACACCGTAAATCACTCACCAACCTTTAACATGATATGTGTAGTATCTTTTCCCGTTTCCAAGGGAGGACTTGTGATACTAACTTGACAGACCACTGCCCTGATCATATGGTTACAATCTCATTGTAGGGCGACTGGGGTTGAGAGTGGAAATTGTTGTTTGGCTTTTGTGCCCGGGCTCTATCTTGGTTGACTTTTCATGAAAATTAATGCTACCCTGCATGCTTATGTCATCACACTTTCACATATACAATACATTAACTGATGAGTTTGTACCATTGGTGGCTGAGCCAGGGGTAGAGTGCTAACATATAACCTAATTTCCAAACCACTGTAGGCAGTGGGAAATGTGCAACAGACCTACTGTACCTGTACTGTAATAACAGACAGCTTGAGCCAATAATTTAGAGAAATTTCAAATACTGAAAGGACAAAAGAATGCTTTCTCTTGTTCTTCCAGAATGTAATTTCAATTTTCGTACCAGCTCTGGGTTGTTGACTGTGTCCAAAGTAGGACCCTGAGGGGGGCTACAGACTACTCCAGCCAGGTTGCAGAGGGTATAATCTATTGTGCTCCACAGTTTCACACAATACTGTAGGCACTGCATGATGTTGGCAGGGATAATCCCTATTGCTTGATATCCATTCATTCTAACTGTGCAGGATTTTGCAGCTACTGTAGCTTTCTTTGTTGACATGAATATATTCTGGTTTATTTTCCCAGTTACCAAGTAAATACTACCCAACAGTGATGGAGGTACAGTAATATGTGACAAAATCGTTACCATCTCAGGAGGTACTGTACTGCACATGCTTAGCTATTCGTTATAGTGATAGTTATTGGTGACCTATCTCAAGGTCTGGTGTCGTGATGCTGATGATGATCTAGCTTTAACCAAGCCAATACCGTAACCTGGCATTGCAAGTTTCCAGCTTGTTATTTAAAAGAGTTAACAATTTGGTATTGAGTTTGTGCAATGAAGGTATGGGATAATAGATTCTACTTGTTTATCAGTTCTTTCCACGACAGAAAGTCAATTGTACGGTTGCAATAAGTCTCTCTTCAAAGACTTCACTGAAAGCATGTTTCATTTGTAAGGTACAGACTAATTACAAAACTGATTCGATGCAGCTGAAAGGTTGCCTAGAGATGTGATACAATGTACAACCATGTGACCTCGCAACGGATGAAATGTATAGTAATGAACAGTACAAGGTTTACGCATTTCCGTCATCAGCTCTCAACGACAAACACCTACAAATAATTTTCTCCAATCACTTCTAAGACGGAGTGCCACAGCAGGGTCGTTATAGTTCATAGCATCTGGAGTAAACACAGAATACTTGATTAAAAAACACCTCTTAAATTAGACAATCATAAAAGTTTGTACAATTCGTTGGCATCTTTAATTGGACAGCTAAATTAAACATGGATCCACAAATGCAAAAGACCAAACTATAAACCTTCGTTACAACGGTTTTAAACTTCTACACTTTTTCAGAACGTACAGTACAAGTGTGTTCTTTTGAACTGCTTTTGAGCTCAAAGCAAGGCTAATTAATTACTGCTGTGATATCCCTCCTGAGGTTATTTAAGAAATAAGTTGGAGAAACTAAGTTAATGTAAGTTATCAGGACAAATTTTCATCCGAGACTGCCACCAAATTTCTGTTTGGGCAACCAAAATAAGATTTGAAGATTATAATAAATAATATAAATAAATACCATAAAGTGCTGTTATCATGAAATAAAACATGCTCAAGAGCACTGTACAAAAGAACCAAAACCTGGAAAAGATTGTCTGGTGTATGACTAGTTGCTATTGAACATCATATTTAACACAAAATATATTCTAAACCTTGGCGAGAGTGACCAGAAACAAGCTTGCTGTATGACGTGATACAATTCACATGTCGTTAAATGGCAGTATCTTCAAACTTAGCAGGATTTTTGCAACCAATACAAAAGGTTATGCAATTTAATATAGAAACAGCCCTAGATCAATATGTGAAGGTCTGACCTTGTTTTTTGACCTGCAATACTTTTGTTTAAGCAGACCTAGGGCCTAGGCTCACTGGAGCAAGAAATATCGACAAAAGACAATCAACAATTCCAACTTATCTTTGAAATGGTGCATAAATTTAATTTAAAAAATTTGACAAGTCAACTGTTGAGTGTCACAACACATACAGTAGGCTTGAATTCTAACACTTGATGTAGTTTCCAAAGGGCCAATCGGGGCTCAAAAACCTGCATCGTCAGAGAGGTTTTTTGTGCACTATACAAGTGGATGGCATTTTCTTATAAAAAGGTAAACTTGAAAGAAGCATTCTGTAAGCTAGCAATTCCAAGTTTCAATCACAAGTGGCAGTTACAATATATGCTATTTTTCACCAGTGATATCACAGGTTGACAAATATTGCTGTACTATATTATTAAACAATTTTTAAAGTCCACCATATAAATTCTTTCACATTGTTACTAACCAACTTCCATTTTCGTATTTGTTATGCAATTTTTTTGCCCCATTAGTACCAAAGTAAAACAGCTCATAATTTTAATGATTGTCAAAAAAAAAAAATAATAATAAGCAACCTTCTTAATTTTTTAAAATATCACCAAACCTGCAGAAGTTTTGAACTGTTAAGAATATCGGATACTGCAAAACACTGTGCAGGAAGAGCTAAGGTAGGCAGACTTTAAAAGAATCAACCAAAGAACAATAAAAAATAAGGTAAATGCCAGCATTTACAAGCAGTGAATAAAACGTAAATGTATATAAAAAGCTTTCAAAATGACTGTTTATATGGTAACGAACAGTATCTTGGTATGCTGAATATAATTTGCACTTTGCAATCCAAGTTAGGTACATCGCTGTTTTCAGCTGTTTACAATTCCATCCCACTTTACAATATTGGAAACAAGTATTTTGGATGAATCTTTGAGGTGCACAGTAATTCTTGACAGAAAGAGATGAAGCAAAAGACAACAAAGATTTAATTGGTGCTTGAATGCAACACAGCTAGAGAACATGATTACAGTACTTAAATTGACTCAACAGAAATATGATTTTTTTTTGTAAAGTTTTTGGTGAATTTTAAAGCATTCTAGGAAAACCCAATTTATGAAATCCAGCCCCCTTCAATTCAGCAAAGAAAACTACTCTCACAAATCCTTTCCACCATACAATATTTTGTTCCCCTCCTCATGTTCCCTTCTGGCTATCACACATACTTTGTGTCTGCCAGAGTGGAAGCCCAAGTCATATTTCAGTTGGTGAATGTTTCAGCCTACACTAAAACAAAAGGAGTAAGATATGACTTTATCAAGCTGGTTTATTGTTGTTTTTATTTTCCCTTTTGTGTGGAGTATGATCAAAATTACATGTATCCTTTATTTTGTTTTTGGTAACTTTATAGTATATATTTCTTCCTGATTCACTGAGATCTTGATCAAACATGAAATTGATGGTTCAAGTTATTGCTCATGCCTTACCAATCCTGCTACTGTTACATGATATTTATACTAGCTTTATGGTAGTAATGGCATGATAAAATATTAAGACAAATATTTTGAAGTTCCAGTCAACTGCAGAAAAGTTGTTGATTGACACTTGAGTCATGGCTGTTTCATGGCAATGTTTATTTTGTTTCTCAAGCACCATCTACCGCTTAATTTATCTGGGGGTAGCCTACTCTTGTTGAGTTAATAACTCAGGCTTGTTGTTATGGAATGCAGAAAGGGTCAGCAAGAGTCGATGTAGCCTCAAAAAACTTGAAGCTGTTGTCTCAAAATTGATGATGTTGTACCAAATAGGCACACAGTTGCCAGCCATGATGCTTTTTGGAACATCAGCTTGGGTAAAGAAAACAAGGCCCTAATCGTGTAATGCAATCATGTATCATGGTTCCATACTTCACGGCCATGTGGGATATATTGGGAAATAATGGGAAATAGTCGGAAATACCAGGAAATATTGGTGAATACAAAATCATGTGCAATACAACTAAAGTTAAATGAGCTCTAATTACACTATTTGCATGACATAGTATCTGTTATCCAGACTCAATTATAGTATTTAACTTACTGATTAGGTTCAGCTAATTATTCATCTAATTATAAAAGTTCCTACCAGCCAGCCCTGCACATCTATTAAGCAAGTCATCTTCAAGTTTGGGATGATACAAACTAAACTACGGAATAGACTTGGTCTGCCAAAAGCTGCAAAACTGGTAAGGTGGGACAGATTCTTGAGAGGAGCATTGGATACATTGACTGGTGATGAACTTGCCACTAGAACTTTTTTGAGTAAGTACTGCAACATAACCTTTCAGACTAAACATTCAAATTTTCATCCATGTTGCTTAATCTCTAGAACTGCAGCATTGAAAAGTTGTCAAATTTTAAAACTTCAAAACTGTCATGTTCAGTATTGTTTTTGATAGGATTGTACATATAGGCCTTATTAGTTTTAATTACCTATCTTTTGTCATTTTCTGGTTGCTTTGGTTTTAAAGGAATAATGAAGGCAGGGATCAAAGACAATTTATATTATTCAGTAACCTCATTACTCGATTTTTAAGTTAACCGCTTCCTGTTTGACTGAATATGCTCGCTTTGAAAATTGGCTCATAAGGCTTCACAACACTACACAGTAAGCCGCCATTGATTACGTTATAGGTTTGAAATTCCATAATGATGACGTCAGAGGGGAACAACTCTCCTTGAAGCACTTCCATGACCAATTCGCGGTTGCACTGACATACTATGACACTTCAGCAATGGAACCTTGTTATCCAGAGCTGTTGTTGCTAGGGCTAGAACTTGAGGCCTGCAATTTCCTATTAGCTATACAATATTAATATAATCAATATTAATATTACCCGGATGGAAAATACCGGGCAGTATTTCCCGCACCGGTATATGCCAGCCAACCCTGATATGTATGCTCATTAATTAAGAAGGATGTTTTTTGTGCTTTTATTTGAACAGACGGCGCTCAGACTAACTGTGAACCAACGATGACTACTTTTGGTGGGCAATGATCGACTGTTCTGAGTGACTGCAAGTGCCTAACAGTGAACCTAACAATGGCTGCATGCTGTTTAAACGGCCACTTTGGGGTGGCTGCAACAATTTCGAGAGGACCGCAGCTCAAGTCATGGTGACCCTCTCCACATTCAACACGATGTACCATATGTGCAAGTTGGGAAATCCTATCAGCTCTATCTAAATTGCCTGTGCCTAACTGTAGTGTTTAAGCTACAATTTGTTTTATCAAATCACACTTTGCTTGACCACTTTGGAACGTTGGGTTTTGTAGTATAACTGAAAGTAACAGTAACAATGTAGACCCTATGATGTTCGAGCTGCCCTAGGCACCTTATTAATTATATTAAGTAGACTAGGGTAACCCTTACACAACTAGTACTACAGTAACTAGTTTGCAACTAAAACAGTACACAGTGGTAGGCCTAAGGCAATATTATTACTCCTGAATTAGGCTTCGAATCAGATGCTGCAGGCTGAGGCAAATTCAACAGGCATGGTGAAAGAACGATAATAAGAAAGAATTTAATATGAAATTGACACTAGGCCTACCTCGGATTTTGTATAAACGTACAGCCTTTCTCGGGACAGCCTTTCTCGGTTCTGGTGCTCACCTGAACTAACGAAGGTACACTGTAATTAAATGTCTTTGACTAGCCTGCACCCTAATTAGCCAAGACTGTCTTTGACCTTTAGCCCTTTTGATCATGGAGCTACAGATGCCACGGGAACAGAGAAACTGGTACCGAAATGTACGGAAGCGTAGAAAGGACATTGCGTTGACGAGTTACCGAGTTGACAAAACGACAATTATCTGCAAATTGACGAGTTGACGAGATAGTAACGTGACAAAATTCAGAAAATTGACGTTTTGAAGAGATAACGGATCTCGTCAATGCAGCAATTTTCTGCAAATTGACGAGTTGCACAGTTACTACCATCTCGACAAAATGACAAAATTCAGAAAATTGACGTTTTGACGAGATAACGGATCTCGTCAATGCATCAATTTTCTGCAAATTGACGAGTTGATCCCTTACTACAATCTCGACAAAATGACAAAATTCAGAAAATTGACGTTTTGACGAGATAAAGGATCTCGTCAATGCAGGGGCGTAGCGAGCGGGGGGGTCACACATCCCCCCCCCCCAATAATTTGGTCGCTGTCGGCAAATTTTTGGTCTGTCGGCAAAAGGAGAAATGGTGAAGAGAGCGGAAGGGGAAGAAAGAAGGAAAGCTGAATAGAGAAAAGGAGAACAGGAGCTTCTTTATCGGTTATTTCGATTTTCCAGTTCTTCATCTGATAAACTCATTCACCAATCCAATCACCCGACGCCTGCAAGTTAAAAACCTCTCGGCAAATAACTGATAATGTCACGGCCGTCAGTATAGCTACTGTAGCCAGGCTCAGCTAGACGAGTGCCAGAATCGCCGGCAACTCAGTGAAAGAAATGGAATTAAAGGTTTCCGTATAGGCCGCAGCCCACGAGTCGTGACAACGTATTGTTATTATCCTCTGTTCAGAATGACGTCACGCACCCATGTATGACATAGCCAGATGTAAGTAACACCTATAGTTCCTTGTTCTATTTTCCCCAAAAGTCATGCGGTTTCATATTTTTAAGTGGTATTGCTCCAACTAAAAATATTGATGAAAAGGTATACATACTCATTGCGATGGTTTGAGCCCGAGAGGCGTAGGCAAAACCTAATTACATTCACCAATGTTCAGCAATCAGAATCTGACTTCCTAATTTCAAGCTGCGGTTTGTATAATCTACTTTCCAATATAAGGTACCGGTATGCAATTTTTCTTCGTTATCCAATTAATTCTTCTTCTGCCGACTGCCAAAAAAATAATATCGAAATGGAAATTCTACGGTGCCAAATTTGACTTAAAATATGCACCAGATTGCATCTAAGGACGTTTCAAAATTAAAAATTTTCCAAAGTGGAGGGGGACACCCCCTCCCCTTAGATCCCTCCCCCATTTCAGTCACCACTTCCAGATCCGTCGGCAAATCAAATTCCCCAGACCCCTCCCCCCCTCAACAAAAACCCCTTCGCTACGCCCCTGCGTCAATGCATCAATTTTCTGCAAATTGACGAGTTGCACAGTTACTACCATCTCAACAAAATGACAAAATTCAGAAAAATTGACGTTTTGACGCGATAACGGATCTCGTCAAAACATCAATTTTCTGAATTTTGTCACGTTACCATCTCGTCAACTCGTCAATTTGCAGATAATTGTCGTTTTGCCAAGTCGGTTACTCGTCAACGCTTCCGTGGAAATGTATAAATATCTGTGGAAACAGGTTACTAAACTTTTGCTGTAGCGCCTACATAGCGCCAGCGGGACAAAAATCATCATTGCTTCATCAGCATCAAAGTAGCAATATCGCGTGGATAAATACAACCCGCAAACGAATCTACCCAATAATCATAGGCGTAGGAGGCGGGGATTTTTGTGAAAATTCGGGCAATATGCTGAGAATTTTTCGGGCACCTACTGAAAGAAAAATGAGTGTTTTTCAATGGTTAAACTGATATTATTATTATCATTATTATTGTAACGACTTCCCCAATAATTATAACCAATATGGAAGGGTAATAACACGCATAGGCGTATGAGGTGGGGGGGGGGCAGACTGCCCCCAAATTTCCATAGGACAAGAAATTTGGGCAAAAGTCCTGAAAAATTCGGGCAGCCTAAGAGGAGAAAAATATATAAATATGCAGTAGCTTGCCCGAATCTTTTTGAAATTTTTGCCTGACAATTCCGTGGAGAACGTTTTGTGTTATTTGTTTTGTGACATTAATATTAATATAGGCTTAATGATTTTCTTTATTTATATACATCATAATGCCCGAATATTTCCGTGTAACACCACCGATTATCGACATCTTTGGCCACAGAAAAAACCGCAGTAAACATTTTTTCTAACTAGTCAACTGTATACCTGGACATCCCCGACATGAGTGTATATAAGAAACATTTTCTTTTTCATGGATGTTTTTTTTTGGGGGGGGGGGGGTGCCTACAAGCCTAGAAGTACAGGTTTATCATATTCTTTGTTATTTGTTTTCCTTTTTTGTGAGACAAATTGCAGTCTCACCCGACACAGCGACATTATCCCGCCAACGTGTCGTTGAACAATGTATGTTTTTCTGGAGGTAGCTTAGTACTGTGTTAAAATAATAAAATACGGTTACTAAATAGGAGCTTAAAAATATATACTGTCCTATTTTTCACCTTCAAAGTGATGTTACCATTTTTTCTTTTTCTAATTTACCAAATTTTTGGGGAAGTTTAAATTTCTAAAATGTGAGATTATAAAATAAAGAATGTTTAGATGCAACTTACAAGGCCTCAGAGGTACCATTTCCGGCAATCTGAGAGGCATTTTTTGCCAAAAAAATTCTTCTACGCTACGCACCAACTGATGGTGGCGCTCCGCTTAGATAGTGTCACGGTAACTTTCAGGCACAAACCTTTCTGCCCCCAGAACTGAAATGGTCTCGTATGACAACACGACAAATGATTGTATGTTATTGGCATGCGGTGTAATAACCGATGCATGCCTATATGATATGCACATTAAAATGTTAAACGGGCGCGGAGCGTGCGAAAAATTTGGGTTATATTTTTCGGGCAAGTCGTTACAGCCCCCCAAATCAAATTGGGCTCCTACGCCTGTGCCTATAATTACCACCTCAGCATACAAATGTTATTGTTCTTATTTGATTTTTGTTTTACTTTTGCATTTCAGGGCCTCGGGGAGATTATATAGCTAATTTACGCTAACCAAGTTGTTATGATAAAGAAGGAAAAAGAAAAATTCGAATTGCATTGTTATATCACTTTCGTCGCTCCAGTAGGCCCTATGCATCACAGATGACGACGTGATTGATCAACATGCTCATTAGAACATACGTCATGACAATGTATACTTCAGGTTTTACGATAGAAAGAAAGAAAAACAATTAAAATAGGTTACACTGTTTCGAGCAATTCCTTACAATTTCGGGATTCCCGTAGGCTCAGCTAGTAGACGTAATAACTGTTTTCTTTCTCTCTCTCAATTCAAATATCGGATGCTGTACGTCATACTGACGAGGAAAACGAGTTGGGGGATTGTGGTTATCCGTTTGGAAGGGGCTCTTTGTTACCATTTGGTTTTTTTTTTTAAGATCCCAAAATCGAACCTGATGTGGAATTCAATACCTTATCATTTCCATTTTTGCCTCCCCCCGTTATATCTAAAGCTTTCAATCTTAAAATTTGCAGTATACCAAGACTTGACAGTCAAAACTTTGAGCCTTAAATTAAAGTAACAAAACAATTAATATCAAAATTCAAGAGGATGAAATAAATTCCAGCTAGTGTAAAGACCAAGAGGATTGGGTTATTTACGGCATTTTAGAAATTCGTCGATGAACACTTAATGAGACTCCGCGGCCTAGCTGGTACCACGTATCGAGAGTAAGCTAAACTTTCATTTCTTCTTGCTCAAAACCTAAGCAACCATGTGCTACAAATTAACAGTGCCATGGCAGTTCAAGCCATCGGCTATAATATTATAGGGTAGGTAATCAGTAGTTGTAAACCTGTTCTCCATATTCTATGAAAACTATCTATGAAAGTCACTATAACAGTTAGTACATTTGTATCGATGCCTCACCTTTGGTAGAGTGATGGCGCGCTTTAAGACCGCTAAAAATAAACTGCAGCGCTATCACAAATTTATCCAAACAAAATAGGACCTGCTACCTGTGGGCAAAACCAATGCTAATCAGCTCTGAAAACTTGGTATATTTTTTTCACTACTTGAGCTAATATTGTATAAGCATGTTACACATTTACAATTGAGTTATTATCAGGCATTAATTTAAGATGTTTAAGTTTCTTTTAACCACAATTACTGAATCATCAGTATAACTTACCGTACTGTAGCTGTAGGCGAACTAACTAAATCTGTAGCCATGGGATGGCCTAGCTTAGCCTAACGTTACAGAAGTGGCATGTATACCGACTATGTACAGAGATGAGATCAATTTTTTTTTGTTCTAACAATGTTTACTAACTTCCCAGGTGTTCTCTAAAACTTGAAAAGATGGATTTTATCTTTAAAAAGTGAAAAGAGATAAAACTGTTAAAAAAGTAGGCTACTAACGTTACTGTTAAGTGTTACTGTTTAATATGTTTTGTAATTACTAATTGTGGCCAAGTATGAAAAATGAGTGACTGGGCCACAATGCAAACATTTATAAACATAGCCTAACTTTACTTGTAAAGTAAGAATCTCACTTACTTAGATAAGACAAAACAGTTAAGTAAAGTGAAAGATTGGCACTTATTTCAAGGATTGCTATTTTTTCAAGCAAAGAAGTATTCTTAAATCATACATTAGTTGGTGTATTAGTATACCTACCCTACATTGAAATCTTGTGTTGATGACAACTAGGGAAGGCTCGCACATTTAACCAATGATCATCGCAGGCCCAGCCAGCAGCACACCACTGCTCATTATGCAGCCTGCATATCACTCGCACTTGAGTGCCCACATCCACAGAGCCTCCATGAAAGAGTATTTTTAGTTGATTTCAGCCTCTGAAGAAGATCCTGCTATGATCAAAGTGTCAGGCCCTCTTACTTTTACACATTCTCTTTCACAGGCTCTTTAGTGGATAAGAAGTTTACTAAGAGTTTTATGTAATTTTTATATATTTTAAGTGATTGTGTAAGACTTCTTTACAGGATAGACTTGAAGTTTTGGCAGCCGACTTGAACATGATGTCTGACATAGGGTTGCGACCGTGTAGCAAATTCATTAAATGTTATTTTGCAATCATTTAATGATTAATGGCGATAAACGTCAAGACAAGCTGCGAGTCTTGGAATACACCAATCCTGTCTGTAAACTTAAGGGAAGGCTTGCAAATTTAACCGACGATCATCGCCGGCCCAGCCGTTGCTACCCAGTGTAATGAACACATCCAAGACAATGATTTCCGTGTATGTTGCTTCAAATAGAATGAGGCTATCCATGAGGAAATAACAATACATAAAATTTAAAGCAATATCTAATTATCTGAATTTCTTAATTTTACTTGTCTATCCTTCAGATAATTCAAGATAGCCTAAGTTGTTAACTATGTGAGAGTGCAGTATTACAAATCAACTAGGTATGGATGAAGCACAATCACCTACAGCTGGAGGAGATGCAGAGACACTCAAAGTTAACAATGATGAGGATAAACTTCCAGGAAAAGATATCAGAAAAACAAATACCACACCGTTAAAATTGGAGATTACAGACAAAGAAACCCCACTGAAAGAGGAAACCACCGTATCTAACAGTAAAGGTATAATGGTTAAGTCTATATTTAATTACCTATAATAGGCCATGAGATGCAAATTATGAAATATAGCATTAAATTTCATGATTGGTACTTTCTAACTTTTCTTGAAGTCTGTCTTATGTGTTAGTGTACATGCAATGTATGACTATGAAGAATTAAAAATTCCTCCACAGTCGTAACTCACAACATATATTTAGAATCAGGTGACAGCTTAAGTCTTCCACAATCTTTGCATTTTTATGTTAACTTCTCATCAGTAACTTCGCTCGAGACATGTCGGGTATCCCATACATAAATTTATGTACTTTTTTGCAATTTTTTTTATTAAACTCTGCTCCCTTTCAAATGACAGCTAATGCTAAGTGGAAAGAGATTTCTAACACTGACATGATCAACCTTTGGCCACTGGCCATGTAATAGTTATCATTTTTCTTACAACGTTATATAATTTGGCCTTTTTTTGGACTTTTCATTTTCATTTACTAAAATGGATGCAGGCTACTCATGGATTTTCAAATTCCCATCAAAAGGTACTGATAAATACTTAGTCCTAGCAGACAATTAAAGTCACTTGCAACAGTTCATATTCTTTTCAAACAGAAATCTCATTTATGCAAAAAATTTAAAGAACATTTTATTCTCTGTGATATCTTATAGTACTGATGACTCCTTTCTCCTCCCCCTTCCAATTTGACAGTTCTTGGTGATACCTATGGAATTGAAGATCAGAACAGTTCTGAAAAGTCAACTATGTATCAGAAAGGAGACAAATTTCTCAAAACAGGTCATAATGATGAAGCATTGAAGTGTTTTCTACAGAGTTTGAAAGGATTGAAAGAATCCAACACCTTCCACGAACTTCCGCAGTGTCTTCACCAGGTACTTAGCAAATTGCCATTTCAGTTATTTATTTAGAACACGTAAAGTGTCCAAACAGATGATGTTGAAGACAATGATAAGTTTTGCAGTTAAGATCCTGGATAATAGAGTACTTGCGATTCGTTACAGTGTAAGATGAAGCTAGCTTGAGTACAACCTACAGTTCATGGAACATCCTGAGATTTCTGTAAAAATGCTTCACCATATATCAAGATACCGGTTGTCATGTTTGTGATAATTTTGGGGGTCTTCAGGAACAGTTTATGGTAACATGAAAACTTATCTCTTATTGCATAGTTTCTTTTAATGGGTCTTATTCAACTCAAATATATCCTCAATTAATTGCATTTTTTTTTTCCCGTTACCTTCTACAGATTTCAGACATCTACTTTGCCAAAAATGAATGTATCCTTTTACAAATTGAATAAAACTGATGTATTTTGTTTGGGATTAGGTCAGGCTTTAAAAGTAAGAATTTTCAAATTTTTAAGTGCATTCAATTGCTTCTTTCTCCTGGAGTTATCTTGCATATAGTCAAAATGGATACTTAACTTGTTAATTATATACTTCAAAATGGAGTAAAATATGGAGAAGTATCCAAGAAATTTGGATTCTATATACCAGCAGGATACAGTTATAATATGTCCTTTGCAAGGATTTAGAAAGCCTCAAGTTAACAATATACGTAAAGCAGAGGGTTTATCATTGATTCAGGGGAAGGACTGCCAGTCTGCGGCTTGATTCATTATTATCAAGTGACAGAGACAGAATGGTACCCGGGGGACACTTATGGTACCTTCTTGGAAGCCTTTGTTTTTAGTTTATCACATTATAAAAAAGTGAGAATATGATCCTCCATAGACAAAATTTTAGTGGAAAACTTACAACTAGGATAACGGAAAATTAATCAATATGTTTCTACAGTATGTACATTTTCTTATTTGGGTAATATTTATTTTATGTTTTAAACTAACAAAGGGAATAGAAATCCATTTTGTGAAAGTTCAGCCATTGTTTCTTTATTTTTTATTTTGTGTTTTTTTCCTTGAGAGTGTGTTTTGTTTAGATGAGAAAGCTGTGTATTTCATACAGGCTGAGAAGATGTATTATGAAACTGCCTTGATAGATATTCTAACGTTCCAGCAACAAGTTGGTGAGAATTTGTTTCAAGTTTTCTTTATTTCATTCACTTTTACTCTTAAATTTGTCCACGTATTTACATTGATTATTGTTTATTTCATTCTATTCTCTTCTCTTCATTCTTTCAATGCCTTGCCTCTTTTCTTTCCTGTCTACAAGAAGTGCAATCTTGTTCACTGGAGAAAGCTTTACAAAGAAAATTAGAGCACTCGTTAACAATGGAATCGAAGTAATACTTCAATTGGTATTCATTTACCTTCGTTTGAATACTTGCAACAACAACAAAGGCAACTAAAAATGTAGAATGAAATATTATAATGCATTTGAAAGCAATTCTCAAAATGATCTTATATTGAGAAAACTGATAATGTTCTTGTTAATATTTGCTGCTTATTTTGTTCTTGTTAAAACATTTCCCAACTTTGTATCTGCTCATGTAGCAAACAAGAAAAAGCAAAAGAAATCAGATGCTGATAAAAGCCCTGCAGACGATACCAGAGAGGCAGAAAATGAAGCTGATGATGAAAGCAAGGAAGATGCTTCTAACTCTCCTGAAGTCGCCAAGGGCAATGAATTTGAAAACCTAGCTAACCTGTGTCTTAAGGAGGGAAAGTGAGAACGTTATCAACATTTTT
The DNA here is from genome assembly GCA_020650975.1 of Apostichopus californicus. NCBI lineage: Eukaryota > Metazoa > Echinodermata > Holothuroidea > Aspidochirotida > Stichopodidae > Apostichopus > Apostichopus californicus. The sequence continues at coordinate 14,504 of JAIPMN010000511.1, forward strand.
CAATTCCTTTTAATCCAAGTCTCATTGTAAACAGAACAAAGAATTACTCAATATTTCCAAAAAATGTAACAAGGGATTTTACTTATTCAATTTTATACAGGGTTCAAATATCATATTGGTGCAAGCTTGCAGGGTTATTTTTTTTTAATTAAACATGATTTAAATCTAGCAAGATTTGCCCTGTGGGTTGTTTATTGAAAACCGCCGCTCTGGACCTACCACACTTACATAGGAGATATGCCTAGCCTAGCTCACTCAACAACAAATCATGGCTGACATCATTATTGTCATTATCGGCTAAGGCTAAGTTTGACTTCCTGGTGTGAACATATAGACAAAAAGACTTCAGTTAATTTCTTACAGATCATTGCATGCATAATAAATGGATCAAAAGGGAAGCAAGAGGCAGTTAGCTACTTAAGCATTCAGTAAATCTATAGCAGTAAGTCTTTTGATGGCTGGGTGGAATAGGAAGTTATTGAATATATTGCTTATATATTAATACATAACTTTACATCATTATGTGGGGTAATTTCTAAAAATTATTTTCTAAGAGTTTCTTCAATTGTTTATTTGACAGATTGCAACTTGCAATGGAATATTGTGGAAAAGTAAGTTTTGTTTTTTGCGTATTGTTTGATTATCTTTTATCACTAGCAGAAATATATTCAAGTGTGAAAAGAAGTAAATGTTTCTATTATCGCTTCAAGCGTCCAGATGAATATTGTCATTCACAGTTGTCATTGTTCCTGCGGTCTCTGCCCTTTTCTTTATCAACGTCTTTTAATACTTCATCAACAAATTGTATCATTCATAGAGATTCTGTTACTCATTACTAGAACTTTATTTGAGTTACAAGTCTTAAAGAGATTATGATTTATAAATCAGTCCACTTTTTGTAGGTAGGGTGTGGTTGGAGAAAGGTGATATACAACGTGCCACTTGAGAATAAACTAACCAGCCTCGTTGTGGGCGGGGTTGACTTATGGTTGGACAGCCCAGATCCAGAGAGTAGTCTTTTGTTTTATTACATTTTTTTAATATTATATTACAACTTTTCAAATGTGTACAAGATATGTTATTGTGTCTGTATTGTTGTAGCATGTGTTCCTTCATGGTGACAAGAATAGCCGCCCTCAACACTGACATACATACCTGTCACCTGTTTTTGCTTTACTAGGCTACCAAGCTCTTCCGAGAGGCATACGGTGATGAACATCCGAGAACCATCAAGGCTCTTGATCTCTTCACTTGTATCTATGCCGATGTCGGTAAAAAACTTTACGAAGGTGAGGAGGACGTACTTCATCAATTTCAAGACGTATTTATTCGTTTTGCTTTCTTCAAAAATCTCTTTCCAGTTTCATCGTATTAAAAGATTATTCTCTGTTTTGATCGTTTTTGGAATTGTTTGTTATTTTTTCGTCACAGTTTTAAAGTAAACTAAATATACCAATGAGATGGAGTTTTAGCATGGATGATATATGTTTCATTTGTGGTATTTCAAGCAGATGTTTAGTTAGTAATTATGCCCTGGTTGACTTATGTTCTGTAGGGAAACTAATTCATGGGGTGTTAAGCTAGTACCCTGGTAGAAAGCTAGTTCTTTCTTTAGTGCTAAGATCAACCACGAACATGAAAGTTATTTAATTATGTCCTTTTTTACAAACAACAGTACATCTCAAAACTTGAGGCGTTTCATTTACTGCTGTTGCATTCAGGTGTGCTATGCAATGTTCAAGGAAGGTCTCATAATAACAAACCCTATCTTTCCAATAATATTTAAGGCATGTCCTTGAATCTATAATTTCATCTTGTATTACTTCAGATGCCATGCAGAGATTTGATGCTGATAAAGAGGAGAAGCAAGAAAGTTCTGAAACATCCTCTGGAGAATCATCCACCGTCAGAAAGAGGCGAAAAAAGAAGTGAGTGTTGTAGATATCTCGTGCTTGCTAGTGCAAACAACCTGAGGTGTACAGTAGCTTCATACAAAGGATAGAGGGAAAACTTGAAAATTCAAAACATGGAACAGTGAAACAAAGATTTATGAGCAACTGTTTCTGCCTCTGGTACCTACCCAGCTTCCATCACTTTTCTCTCTCAGGCCTCTCTTTCAGTATAACCTTTTCAATTGGCCCCTGGAAGTGCCTCTGGGACCATCGAGGAGCATGTCCATTTTGTAAGGATTAGACGCAACAACTTTGTTTATGTAATCTATCTCCTCTTTTGACAGAGTTACATTCAGTGACGACAATCTAGTGCAAGATTCGGAGCCAGAACAAAACATAGAACTTGAACCAACTCCCCTCCCTCAGGAACAAGGTGTGTATCATTGCTAATCTCTTTAGAATTTATATCTTGTATCAGACTCTTAGCAGGCCCAAAGCTAACCTTCGTAGCAGATGTGGATATGTACCATGGTATTATGGATGCAGCTAACCGGTACAGGAGAAATACACGTCCGCTGTGTGGGCAAGCCCATAGCAGGCAATTTTAAGATGCAGGGGTACCAACAATTTTAGGAGGGGCACCAACAATTCCAGAAAACCTGTTTCCTGTAATTTGTGAAGCTTTGTACACAGGATGAGGACTCAGATGGGGTGAGGAACAGTTGTCAGGGTGGGGGGTGGGGGGGGGGTATGGTCCGTCTGGCCTGGCTATGGGCTAAGCTCCTAGTAACAATTAACAATAAACTCCACCATGAGACTCCCTCGGGCACCCACCCAACAATCCCAGAAACAGTATGAAGGTGTTCCTTCTAGACTTAAACCATGCAATTACAGCTTTTCTCACTTACCTGTCCCCTCAGAGTTGCTGCACTCATCTTGAATGGATTCTAGGGCTCTAACATTTCGCACTGACCTCCGTATAATCGCGATACCATCTTTGAATTTGAGGTGCTTTGGCACATCCCGCCTTACCTGTTCCCTCAGAAGAACTGCACTCTCAGTGGTTATGTATAAATATGGATTAATTTAATATTTAGAGATAATACTGTAAGAGACTTTCTGTATTTTTCTTTCAGATGATTGGGTTGTGACATGCCTGTTAATGGTGATATTCTTCCTGATCACAGTCCTCATTACTCTGATCGGTTCATATCTGTACTGCCGTAACAACAGCCAAACGTCCTTCTGTGCAGAGCTTCGAGGGGACATGACGTACTGGTATATGAAGATGAGGCATCTCTACCATTACTACATCAGGGGTAGCGGGAACTAAATGTCGCTAACCACAGTGACCAGACATTGACGCTTTCCCTACGACTTGTGTACTGACTGCATACAAAGCACTAAGAATATCACAGATCTGGTATGGAACAATGCAATACTGATATAACACATAAAAATTAACCAGTTTTATAAATATGATGATTGTACTGTGCTCAATTAAAAGGTGATTTAAGGAAACAAATTTGTGGTAGATCTCTCAGGTCTAGAACACAGGGTTATGTCTTAAGTTGTCACCTTGACATATTACTGGCTGTGAAAGGAAATATTTTTCATATTTGAGGTTAGTAGATGCACATTAAATGGCCATATCCATTGCTTGTAATAAATTAACAGTTCATCCAACATCATCATAAATAATACTGCATCTACGCCGTCAACATTTATGCCACGGAATACTTTATCTAGTATTCCATAGTGAAATTGCTGTACAAAAGTGGCCATTATGCTACAACTGCAATGACTATAGCAGGATTTGCACACAGAGCCTTGTTATAATTATTATTATTATTAGTTTAGTATTTGATGATAAGACGCATTGGATAAAATTCAAAGTGGCAGTGCCAAATTAAATCAACACACTGAATTATTCCCGGAATGTGGAAAGGTCATCGGTCATATTACTATTTCATTTCACTATTTCATTTCACTATTTCATTTTGAGTTATATATTATTTACTGACAGTATCAGTAAAGGGTATAAAAGCAACTGATTTGTAGCATTTGATTCGGTGATTATTACTTTAGTACATAAGTAATTGGTAGTAATTTAATTCAAATTTTGAATATTATTAATGAAATTTTTGTATTGCATTTGTAAATAATCCACGCCGTCCTTGACATTATTTTTGGTGACATTTTGCCCTGGTTTTACCTTATTTTTACTTCACCTGAAAGAGCTTGTAGGCTGGACATTCCAAAGCCACTGTAGGAGATTCACAAGTAGTGTTACTTTATATTGCTTAAAAGTACTCATGTGCCAAAAAAAGTTGGAGCTTCCTGTATTCGAGGAAAAGTTTAGGTATCAAAGTAAAGTTGAAGGAAAGTTTCTAACATCATAGAAGAGTAGTTTTTCTTTCATGGGGGTGCATCAGATCAAAACAATATTGAAACTGGTGCATTGAATTACGATTTGTAATCTTGTATAGCTCTATGTTATAACAGAATGTCACACTTACAGACAGATGCTATTACCACTCCCTCCTCCCCACCCCACCCCTCCCCCCTCCTCTTCCAGTTTCTTAAGGGCCAATTTACTGCCAAAATTAGAAGACAAACAGTGAAGTAAAACAGTAAACATATTACTAAATATGTCTTTGTTGTCTGCAATTGACACCTATAAATTGTGTTTTTTTTTGCCCCATTACATTCCAATATTTTCTACTACCTTTACATTTGTCTTTCATAATGGTAGAGAGAAAGCCCCACTTCTTTCTTTTTCTTCTTCCTTTTTAGCCTGTTTTGTAACTTATTTTAAACTTTTTTAAATTAAAATATGTTTAAGCTCTTTTGTTTTTGTTGATAAAGAATTGAAAAAGTTGCTAAAACACAGATTGTGATCCCACTGAGTAATGAATATTTTATACTCTCCATTTGCATAATTTTCAATGCAAGTATGTTAAGTGTGTTGGTGCTTTGCAGGATACCGTCTTCTTCTTTTATTTTAAATTATTTTTCTAATTTCTAATAAACAAATCCAGAAAGGAATAAATATTTTCTGCCAGGGGAACACGTTTCAGGAAAGAGATTTCTGTGTATAAGTGATGTTCACTTTGCCCCTAAGGATTTAATAGTGTACATATTTTGGAGTTTGTGTATTTACATGCCGCATGGTCCTAGCAGTATTTGTTTTAAAGTAAGTGACGTGAATTTTTGTGCCTTCATATTGTAGTTTATGTGGAACTATATCAAGCAGACTCTGCCTTGCAAATTTTGAAATCATACTCAAACCAGAGGGCAGGGTATATCAATATGATAAGCTTTGCTATATGTTGATTGTTTTAAGTATCATTAAATTTAGGAAAGAGACCCTTGATTTTTGTTATGACACTTCTTATCAAAATGGAAAATACTTTGTCAACCTAGTTTTCATAATCTTTCAATTGGTTCTCCGAAACTACACCTTGATGTTTGCTGCCTTGTGACGGAGAAATGATAGCCATGAAACATTTTGACGAGACAGGTCTTTACATCTCTGTATATCCACCTCTGTAATTTGATGGCACATGAAGGCTTCCATAGCACAAATTTCTTCGTTATTCACAGGAGAAAGTTCTATTAACAACCCAGCTTTCAGTTTTTTAGTTTGTAGAACAATTGAGTTTGTAGAAAAGTTAACCTAACCATAAACAGATGTTTGTATCCACTCTGCAGTTATGCCAAAAGTAATAACTCTCAAAAGTAGATTGCAGTTGATAAAATAAATTTGCTCTCCTAGATGTGGACATGTAGTGAAGGTTTATGAGTCACTGACAAGATTCAATCCTCCACATTTTATCTTCCAGAGATATTTAAGTATTCATTTAAGTATAAAACACTTGTAAACCACAGACTAGACAATTTGACAAACAAAAATTGACTTATGTTTCGTTATATTGAAATGGAATTTGATTTTTCAACCATACGACCTACATTGTTGGGATATGAAGAAATTTATCAATAACAACTTGAGCTGCTTTCAAGGAACTGTTAAAGTGGAGCAAAAGGGGAAGCATCACATGGCACAGATAGCCTGTCTCACTCAGTGTTAAACTTGTGAACACAAAGATTGTGGTAAACTAATTAATACTATGCACAAACATATTCAAGTGATCCAAAAGTGCTTAAAAATTTAGAGTGTTTTAGTCGTTTGTCATCATCTTAATAGCTGATTTAACAATATTAATAGTGCTACTGTTTAAGAGTTGAGTCTTAAGAAAAATTTCGTTTTCAAAACCAGCACAATGCTCTGATGCCTTGTCAAGTCACATGCTTTCTTCTTTTTTTTGGGGGGGGGGGGGAAGGGAGAGGGGTTCAACCCTCATGTGCTCCTTTCAGTTTAGAGCCTAAAAAAACTGTCATATTTTGTAGGTAGGCAAAGTGACCAGTTGTAGAAAATGTAAATTTAATTAAAGGTTTATTGAATGAGCACAAATAAGTCGTAATGAATCTTGTAAAAAGTTAATAGTAAATTCTGTATTTGATAATCCAACTGCCTTTTTTTAAGGAAGTTCATATTAATTATGCTTGATTGTATTTTTTGCGGTAATTTATAATTTTAAAATTGTTACTATTCATATTCAATGTTATCTGTTGTTTTCGGTGCTGATAAATAATTACTAATGATCAGTTAAAATCGTTGAGGTTTCTCTTCTGTGGTCCTAGTTCTGATAGTTACATCTGTAATTGGGATGGACAGGGGTTTAATGAAGGCCTGTAGTCAGGACCTTTCATGCCCCTACAAGAGTGGGAAATATTGTTTGGATGGGGAATGACATATTCTTGTGGGTTAAATTTTTCTTAAGAGGATGGGGGGGGGGAGGGTTTAAGGATGTGAACCCACAGAATAGCCCACCCTCACCATCTCCAAACCATACAGACATTCACTTGATAACACCTTTTCTGCTTACGTGTTTGAAAACTTTGGTAATTAGAATGACTGACAACAATTAATTTTTTATCTATCATTCTAAGAATCTAAAACAAGTTTCCAAGTTAGTAATCAATGCAGTTTTTCACAAGTTTTCACTGGAAACATCTTGTCACAAGAAATCAAAAGCTTTCATAAAGACATCTTTATTTGCCCTTAAATAATAAAATGCTACAAAACCACAAGAAGTCTTGCTTTCAAACGGAGATACAAACTTCAGTTACAATAATTTTACTCCATAAATAGCTCATTGGTTTTATTTTACCACAAATTATGTTTTTTATTAGATATTCTTTGATATTGTTAATTAGGATAAAACTTTATCTGAAGTATAAAGATGGATGCAGAAAATGGTCACACCGCTACAGCATGAATATAGTTGAAGATTCCTGTTCTTTATTTAAATTTTAAAGAAACAAGCATACACCAGACAATCCTCGAACTTCAGTTTAGTGGATTGAAAACACAAGACTGATTAGTTTGTATTAACATTTGTCCAGGGACAGATTTTGGACAGATCACTTGAGGAACCTATTTCAGGCATTCTGGTAAAATCTGCAACATTGAACTCACAGTATGGTTATTGAGATGATTGTAAAAATTGTCAGGCTTTCCCCAAAGTGAACTTGAAGTAAGCAGGTGTGATGTCACAGTTACACACAGGCAACAAAGTGTTTTGTTTCTATTTACTTCTCCCACTATTGTTTTGACCTTTGAATACGTAGGGTCCCAATTTGACCTTTAATAAGCAGGTGCATCCCAAGTTTGAACTGGATGCAAAGTTTGAAGTAAAATGACAATGGTTTTTGGCATTGTTCATCTATAACATCACACTTATTTGCATCAAGTTTCACTACTTCACATGTTAATACCTTGAAAATGGCTTGTAGGAAAAAAGTATAATTTACCCCAAGTTTACTTACATTAATTTTCTCAAGTCATAGCTAAATTTAGCCCTGAACTATCATTCTAATAGACGGGACTGATGGACCAGTCTAACAGAGTGAATCTCCTTTGATTGCTTACTGATCAACGTTAACAGTTTACATCAAATCAAAATTAACTGAGAATTTAAAAACATCCTTTAACGAACATAGGAATATCCTCAAATTCTTGTGAGCTTAAAATTGTTTGAGGTTTGCTGGCATTACCCAGAAAACGAGTAGAGTCATATTAGACAGGATGTCTTAAAAAGGGAAAATGTTCCGAGCATGGCAGTAAAAATCTTCTTTTTTTTCTCTTAAGTTCGAAGATGAGAGACCATCATTTGATTTTCTTTCATAAATGAGGACAATACTTAAGGTGTTTAATGCCATTCTCAAAGATCTCAAAGAAACATGAAATAATTGATCACAACACTAACACTAGTCAGGTTTCTACAGTTTGAAAGAGGAACAAAACCATCACAAAAGTATAACCAGTGCTCAAATTTAAATTTTGTTTAAAAAGTTTTGATGAATAATTTGCCCTTATTCTTGCTTTTTAAGGAACTCAATACTACCTCAACACAATTTTCTTGTCTTCCCTTACATAAAACATAGACATTGCAAAAATGGACCAGCAAAATTAAAAATTCAAATGTTTGAAGGTAGGCACGTCCAAAATATAGAAAGAAATATTACACAGTGTGAAAAGTAACTAATGATGGAAAAATAATCTGAGCTTACAAAATTATTTACAATATTTGAATTATCCATCCAAGAGGTTCCCACATCCATAAGATTTCTTAGCATAAATATTTTATTCAATTCCAACCAAATTCAAGATAAAAAAAAAGAGGGAGTTGGGGAAGGGGGGGGGGAGAGAGTTCCAACCACATTCAAGATAAGAAAAAAGGGAAGGGGTGTGGTGAGGGCAGTGTATTTTTTTATCAGCTCCTGTGTTTTATGGTATTATTATCATTAACTCTGAGTGCAAAGATTAAACATTTGTTTTTCAAAAAAGATTTTTTGTGAAGGCTGAATTACTTAAACCTATGAAAAAAAGTTGGCCCGGAATACAGAAACCTTGTATCTGGAAAAGGTACCAATCTAATTACTCCGAGTCTAATAAAATAGTTCCAAGGGAAAACTGGAAAGGCTCTTGGGCAGGAAATCTATAGAAATTAATCAAAGTAACATTTTGGCCTCATATTATCTCCATATATGGAATGAAGAATATGAGTAGCCTTAAAAATGGATTTGTATAACATCACCAAATAAACAGGGAAGATTTAAAATAAGTCCACCAAACAGGTCATTTTGCAAAGAATGTCTGTGTGCTTTCAATTCACGTATGCAAATAGGAAATATGATATATAATTTCATCGTCTTCTAATAAATAGACTTATATAAAGTTACAAGAAAAGGCAATGCAAGCAAATAACTTTTACACCCATTTCAGAACGACTTAAGTTTTCTTCTTTTTTATTTGCAAAGAGCAAAAAAAAAGTGAGTCGACTGCTGCTTGTCCACAAGATATGTCTGCCGTCACTGCCATAGAAATAGTTCAAATAGTTTTCATGGATTTCATATTTTTTTTAAATATTTAAGTCTACACCTCCTTCGGATGATAATCTGAACTGTGTATTTCTGGTGAGTAAGTCAGTAAGACAATCATGACCCAGAGGTGAAGGAAAATCTGTAAAAAATTGCAAGAAAATGAAAATTAAACAATAGGTCGGTTATTTGATTTGTGTTTTTCTGCAAGGATTTTCTTCGCAACATTACATATAAAATCTAAAAGATTTGTAAATAGCCAAAGGAATATTTCAACAACAAAAGTGTGATAGAAAGCGCTCTAAAGCCTTTTTTGTGCTTATCTATTGGAGAATCTCCATGAACACAGAAAAGCAATGAGAGAGCAGAGCAATAAAATATCAACAAAACAACAAGTGGAGTGAAAAAAGGATTCAGGATATCAAATGTACTTTAAAGTCACATACAATTGTAAGATGACCTGCACTTTAAGTTTTCTAGTTTTATTTTTAATGAGGACATATCAAAATCTAGGTTCATTCCTCATAGCAGTTTTACCAAACCCTGCAGACTGCACTTTCTGTATGAAGCCATGCTAGTGTAAACACAATGAAGACTGTGACATTGAACCTGCATAAAGTTAAGTATCTTGAGACTCATTAGTTAAAATACTTATCAGAACTTCATATCCTACCTCATGAACAAATTGTATTGTAACACTTTAATATCAGGATTTAACTTCTTTCCTTACATAGGAGAGCTGATCTAAATTATTGTTCATCCCCCCTCCACCCCCCCCCCCTCCTTTTCTCCTATCCCTTCCCTCTGTCTCTGTCCTGTCTCTGTTATTTGACCAACTTCACTAAAACAGAATCTAAATCTGAGAAGATAGCAAACAGAGTATCAGAACATGATGTAAGGGACAAATTCTCACCATATAGCCGATAACGAAGAGTCTAGCGATGGGGTATCTTCTGAGAAATACACCGATCCTGACACTGAGCTTATCTAAGGAGTTTGCAGCTCTCTTCACATTCCTGGTCACACTCGCATCTGATGGAAGTTCCTTCATAAAATGTGGCAAGGTTCTCTGTCTGGCGCCTACAAAGACACAGATTAATATATCAGATTAATTTGCCAGGATCAGGACTGATCGACTATTTCCTAATCCGTGGGACATTTTTAAATGTTCAAAACATTTGCAGGCCGTATGATGACCGACAAATATTACGTCATCCCTGCAAGGTGTACATATTGAAGTATGAAAGCTCAGTGACCTGCTGAAAACTCAATTTTTAACACTAGCATCATGGTTTCTGAAAATGGTATGTGGCAGAGTAATACAATCTTGGTTTGCTTCAAGACGAAGTTGTATTCCTTGCAGCTATCACCGTTTCATGAAGAAAATCTTTTGTTGTGCGAATTGATGAATAAGCAGCAATGAACAAAGCTGGTTAGAATTGTGTGTAATAGAATCCCACCAGATGATTCTCTGGTGTTAAAGAGTTTATGTTTTTAACATGAATGTTTACATACCTTCATCATCATCATGAGTGCTTCCAATCTGTACAGCAGTATGTCCAGATTCACCTCGAGTTTGCATTGACTCTCGCTGTGTCTTCTAACAGTGAAGACCAAAAAAAAAAAAACAGTTATTTCGCAGACATGCAACACAATTAACAATGGATCAAAGTTTATCCATGAAATGAAAAAAAAAAACATCCCCCTCTTTTCCTAACTTATGTTATCACAATAATTTTTTCGGTCGACCTACTAGGGTGAACCAAACTATTATGCACATAGGCATGTAACTGACGAAATATTATTGCATCAGGCCGTAACGTCAGGCCAACTTACTTTTACACATTCTCTTAGCAGTTTGCTAACAGTTTTATTTTATTTTTGAAATATTATTGCAACATCAAGAGCTCATTTTAATTTCATCATTGATTTCACTTAATAGTTAAATAATGATCCACATCAACTTACAGCTAAAGTCCAACAAGCAATATCTCCCCCACCGACCCCCACCACCCACCCCCGGCCCCACCCACCTTCTGCTCTCCTCACAAAAAAACGATCATTGGTCAAATGCATACTACATTTATTTCTGTTCAATATCTCTCAATTCAATATTAATATTTAGTAACAATGCACAGCTATTTGAATATGTTCTGACCTCCATCCTCTCAAGTTGTAAGTAGAGTGAGTTCTTCTCTGTGCCCAAAGCTTCCAACATTGTCTGCTTTTGTATAAGACTCTCTGTTAAAGTTCTAAGTCTGTTCTCAAGCTCAGCCTGGCTTGCAGATCCTGCTGTTTTGGCGACAAGCTGTTTGAAATTAGAACAATGACAAAAGTCACAGTAGACACATCGCAAAACACTATTGGTTAGGGTTTGTGATTGGGTTAGGATTGTGACTGGGTCAAAGAAAAACAAACCCACAAGCTAAATGAATCTTAAGAATGTTATCATCCACATCGGCGTGCAGTACAGTACTCCATGAACTCATACAGTTGATGTGAACACAAATGAAATCATCCATACAAGTATACAGTGTTATGAAATTATCATGTTGCACATTGAAAGAGCATGCTGTGATTGAAAAAACTAGGCAATTGTTAGAACTACTCTAAATTTGTAATGGGGGCTTTTTAATCATATTCACTGAACTCATGTTATTTGAAAACTCTCGATTTTCTGCAATTGGAAAAAAAAAAAAAAAATTGAAGTTTGCTTCAACTTGAAACTGGCCAATTTTTCAGTCATTCCAAATCATACTCTCATCATAAAACATCACCTTTATTCGAGATGATGACCTACCTGATTTCGAAGTTTTTGGATTTCATCGTCTCTCTCTTTGATCTTTGTGGTTAAGTTTATCTTTTGTTTGTAATTCTCGTCCTCTGCGTACCTCAGTTGTTCAGATTTCTTGGCCAGGTCTGTCTCCATGTCCTGTATCTGCTGCCTCTGCTGTGCTAAGTTATCCTCCAGGTCCCTCATGTGATCCTGTGAGGATTCCGTCTCCGATTGTTGGAGGGCCTCGAGATCCTGAGAGGAAAACAAACTATCTGTTAAAAACAGCTGGTTGCATATGTAAAATAAGTTTCTCTTGTAATATGCTTGGATAGATACTAGCTTCTTACACTAAATTTAATGACAGATAATTAAATCTTGAGAAGGTTTGCTGCTATTGAAAACAAACATGAATGCTTATCCTAGAGCTACCCGACTTTCATAGGAGATGTACCTATGCTAGGCTACTAAACATACAAGAATCAGGGCTAATGTAAAATTATTGTATTTAACTGTTGAGGGTAACTGGCTAATTTATGCCATTTTTGGATGTAAATACCAAACATTGCACAAGTAACTAGAGCAAATCTTATGAAAAGTGAAATACGATTAAGAAATTCAAAAGAGATATTGTTTAAATCTGTGAAATATCCGTTTTTGTTCACAACTTTATGGTTATTTATATTTGTATCATAGAAAAAGATTGCATGTTCTGGTTTGACAATTTTTTACAAAAAGAAAAAAAACACACAAAATGTCAAAATGCATAAAAAAATAAAAACAATCAAATGGTTGAATTGAATTTCGTGAATTAGTTATTCTTTGCAAAAAGGACTAATATACTGCTGTGATTTGTATTGTCTTACATAACAGGTCTTATTTGCAGGGAACTTATCATATCTCAGGCAGTTAACTAAACCATCACCAAATTGTGGCAATTTTAACCCCAAGATGCAGTTTTAAAAACCAATCAGTTTTGACTGAGCACTTACTTGGACCTCCAGTCTGAGTTGCTCAATCTTTGCATTAGCCTGCTGGATCTCCTCTTTCAGCATGTCCCTCTCGTGTAATAGTTCCGTCTGTTCGATGCTGATGGTCTCCCCTTCAGAGTTGGTGGAGCCCGCCTTTAGACTGGTTATCAGTTTCTCCTTGGAGGAGAGTATTCTGGCGGCTTTCTGTTTGTAATCGGCCAACTCGTTCTTAGCTTCCTCCATGCTGTGTCTAGCTGTTTGGAGCTGTTGACTCAGTGCCGATGAATGTGCTGAGGTTTGTATAAAAGAATTTGGAATGAAGCATAAACATCATGTGATAGTCTGTTGGCTGAAGTAGACCGTATAACTAAATTGTTGCAAATTTGTGAGAACCCAATCCTCATAGCATTCTTTTTGTTTGAGTTTTGCTAATTTGGTGAATTATTTTGTGAATGCATCTGGCAACAGTGAACTGAATGATTTCATCGTAGCAATTGAGCTGAAAATGGTTTTATATTTCTTTATATTTGAATGATCTATTCTAGGGAAAATAGTAAAAGATATAACATTTCATTTTTGTATTTACCTTTTTCATCAGCAAATTTCTGTTGAGCAGTAGTGATTGATTCAGCCATATTTTTTTGGTCGCCTTCTAATCTTTCTTGTCTCTGCATGTACTCCATCTAGTAAACAACATAAATAAATCAATCAATCAATAATTAAATAAATAAAATTTAATAAAAGTAGAAGAAAACAAAACCAGTTCATAAGGTTAGTGAACAAAGCTTGTGTACTTAATGCAATTACTCAAGCCTAATTCGAACATGAGTGTTACCTAGGTCTAGCCTTATTTGCAAATAGTAATTCGGACATTGTTATCATCAATTAACGTGTACTTACTGTGTACAAAACAATGTTCTATTTATACAAATTGAATCTGTATATATAGATATAATATGGTTGTGTAATTTAAGCTCATACCACACAGACAGCAACTCTAAATGATTACAGCAAACCTAATCTACAATTTATTCAAATTGATTGATTACAACTTCTTTGTACCTGTAACTTCTTGTAAGATTCCTTTTCCCGCTTCACTTCATGTTCTGCTTCCTGTAATTTCAGTTTCAAAGAGTCTAAAGCCTGACTGTGAATGCCGCTAGAATCACTGTGATCCCTTAAAATTCTGCGAGCAGAAGAAAGGAAGACTACCGTTTGTTATATGCCGACTATTTTTTCAACCACGGTATCTTGTATTTTGGAAACAAGATCAAAAAGATAATTTGAAATTCAATGCAGCAATTTTTATAAGCAAACAATTATAATATGTACACACATATATATTGGTATGATTCAGGGAGAAAAACAAAATTATTCAGAGAGAAATTTTATAATAATGAGAATAAAGAAATCTTTTCCCTTTTTGACAGTTTGATCAGAAGATAAACAACACTTTAGAAAGGTAGCCAAGTTGGTAAACAAGTTTAGCTCCTGGAGACAATTATTCATCTTATTCAACACTCCTGAGTGTCTGAGAATAATAGTTTAAAGGATATAATCTCCTAGAATACTTTTAACAAATTGAAAGCACTCTTTCAGACACAAATTTCAGTGACTCTGTGACCAGAAATCTACGTTACCTGTTTCTTTCACCATTAAGGTCGGTGACCTGCTGTGTTTTTGACTTGATTTCTTGGTCGGCTTCCTGTAATCTTACTCTAAGTACAGCCAGCTGTGAATTCTTAGCATTGAGTTCTTCTGCCAGATCCTCCTCTCTGCTCCTCAGCTGTCTGACAATATTATCCGTACCTGATTCTTGAGTCTCCTTCTTCCTTAGTTCACCATGCAACCTCTTTGTATCTTAAATTTCAGGAAATGGAATGAGAATTTGTAGTTTATGTGAGCGGGTCAAATTTTTTAACTGTTCTCCGAGCGCCAGAGATGACCAAATTTCTGTTCGGACGGCTCAAATATGCTTTGCAGGTTGTCTATAGCAAAGGACTAGTCGTTTTACATCAATACAGATTGCCTTGTAACTAAATACCCCCCTTTTTTGGACTAGTATTGCCCTCCATAACTTTGGAGGTACTAAAATTATACAGAGATAGTGGGATGCTTATGATCCACCAAAAGGGTAGTTTTACTGGCCCATACTTGTGTTCTATTCACCAAACCTACACATCTCTCCTAGAACATACATATTGGTCATTCTTTGTTATTTTGCGACACTTTTGGGGAGACAATCAAATTTGCTGTTTGGATAACAAAAAGGACAACCAGAAAAAATCCTTATAAATTTGTCCAGTTCGTTAGTTAATAGAGAAAAAATTCCCTATCACAATATTAAAGGAGCCTATCAGAAATTAAGCTGTAAAAGATATTAATGTGCAAGCCATCATCTGTTACATTTCTAAAGTGGAAAATAAAATCAGTGTAATCCCAAAAGAGAAGACCACTCTTACCTTCAGAGTCTGAGAGATCCATCCCATAAAACAAAGGCAATCCAATAAAAAAAAGAATCTTATCTGCACATTTATGAAGCATGAAACCATGAATCTATCGTTAACTTGAAATTGCGTGATGGTTTCAGCATAACTGCACACCATTACAACAGGTGTAGAGACTACAGTGCCTTTATTAAACAATTACAGCAATTTCAGCAAATTTCTATCGATGGATGTTAAACCATCAAATATTTACTCAGCAGCAGCTGTAATGCTTAAAATTTGTTTACAAATTTTGACTAACAATAAGTCAAAATCTCTCTATTTGGATATGGAGCAGACTACAAGTGAAAAGTTCTACACTGGTTCAATAGCAAGCTTGAACTGCTGATGGTAACAGTAAGAGAGCCTAGAAAGGTGATAAATCATTTGTGCATATGTATGTAATACCTATATATGTGCATGTGTGTGTAGTACATGCTTATTACTTACAGATACACCAACATATGGCACTTTACAATCTCAATATTTTATGAATTTAGTAAACACTTTTATTCATGTCTTCCAATGTTATTTCCAGTCCAGATAACAGAAGAAAATATGTTCAATTTTATCACAATTTGTATGCAAGGTCTGCTATGTCTTCTGACATTTCATGAGAGAAATATTAGGCCTGCTGTTGCTGCATCTGTTATAATAATAATGTCCTTTATAACGACTCAAGCATTCTCTGATCTTGAGTACCTACCCTCTTGAGCTTTCTTTACTCTTCCCAAAGCTGCTACCATTTCTTCATTCAAAGATGACACTTCATTCTTCAAGAGCTTGTTCTCCAGTTGCAAAGACGAAAGCTGTTGCTGGGGATCCTGGTCACCTATGATGATCTCTGATCCCACCCCTCTCGAGACCTCTGATCCCAGAGGTTCTGATATCTCCACTGTCTCGGACGACGCTGGACTGTCGTTAAGATCTGGTTCGGCGAAGTCTGCTTCATCACTCTCACCTGCAGCATTAATATGTCATGAGCAACATCTTTAGGTGACCATGTAAAACATCCAGTAAGCAATGTCTATCAATCAGTGTAAATCAAGATATCTGGTCAACCAACCACTCATCAGCTATTACAGCCTGCTTAAAGCTGCTTTTTGAAATTGGTCGGAAATGTATTCCGAACCTAGTCACCAACCATGCATTACTCAATATAATATTGTAATGGATCACACTAAAGGGACTCACCTAGATTTTTTGACTAATTGAAGGTTAACGAGTAAAGTAATTAAAGAACTGGATTTCAAACCTCAACATTTTGTCATATGTGACACCTTTCAAAGTGGCATAGTGAACACAGTAAACTGCATGCAACTTTAAAACTTCTGAACTTTTACTTCATCATTTGAAATGAAACTTGGTCAGTCAAAGCTAATGAACTATATCGATATGAGATTTTAGAATAATATAGAATCAATTTGTTTTTTAATGAACATCAATCCAAATAGCTGCTTTAACATTCAACGCACAAACAATTGACCTCCAGCAAGGCCTAAATACCATGATATGAGATCTGACATGTTACAGTATATATTATTATCGATATAATGACAATAGAGATATTCGCATGTGAAGATCCCCCT
>JAIPMN010000512.1:0-10000 GCA_020650975.1 Apostichopus californicus
GTACACACTGCTGTGCGGTACTTGAGAGTTGATGCTGTAATGAAATGGATTCGTTTATTAATGCGGGGGTTCCACGATGTCATTTATAGTTATCTTTCGCCACTTTTTTTAATTTATTAGATTTTTTGTACGAAAGATTGATATTGTACGTATTGAAAGTATATTTTCTGGAGTAAACAATAGCCGATTAACGATAGAAATAAATCTGTACTATTCCTATGTATGTAGTTTATAATCCCGTGTTTACGTAGCCCCTATATATGATACATTCTTATTGTCTGAAGTTCCAAAAACGTGGTGACGTGTTGATAGTTAAAAACTTTTCATTGTGAACTTTTGAACTTGAAGGGGTTGCCCTATTCCAATATTATGGAATTGTGGGGAACTCCCAATTCCTTTTTGTGTACGGATTACTAGTTTAATCCATGTGCGAACGTGATAATCTAATATCTTACGTCGAGTATGTGTGAAGGATGGTGTGGGTTGCTTTTTTCCACGGTTTGTGCTTTTCTTTTGGAAGTGTATGTTAAAAAACAAAGGTCCTTATGTAGCGTGTTATTTTTTATTTTTTTTATAACCGTGCGTGTAAGAGTGTACATACTGTAGCCTAGGCTATGCCTATTGAATTTATGACATTGACAGTCTCGTCACTAAGTGCTTTGAACCATAGATGAAAGTTGAGGAAAATACCGGTTGTAGTTACGATACCGGGATTCATGTTGCACCAAAACGACTCATGTGCTACCGTAACATGGTTTAACACATGTGTAGTACACTAACAATGACTGTAAAAATGGGCCACCAAATCGCGTCATTTGGGTCTTCAATTTTCAAAAAGCTTTAGCTTCTGATGGGGGCACCCCCCCCCCCTACAATGCGTTCCGCGGCGGGAAATCCGACTTAGTCAGATTTATGTTCCAGGGGAAAAAAAAAAAATTTCTGGCCGTGACTGCATAGTAGAGGCATTGATATCTTGTAGTTGGCATTTCATGTTAAGAAATATTAGTTCTCTTCATTTTTGTGCGTGATTTAAAATAAGCTTAGTCTCATTCTTGGCATATTCCTACTACTTATAGGGTGGGTTCAATTTGTTCAAACAGAAAAAGAAAAAAAAATTATTTGGTAAGAACATAAAAAATAATCAGCGGGTGGGGGAATTTCCATGGGTTATTCCAAGGAATATTATTAATACGCTGCGATGGTGTACACTCTGCCTTTAGAAAGCACAACACTGACTCGGCAGAAATGGCATTGTAAAAAATTTCCCCGAGCCACCCAGACTCCAAATAGCTGAAGGCTTTACCATATTTATAGTCCGTCATCAGTCTTTGCTTCAGTTCAATATTATCAATACTGGTAAAATAATGCGCAATATCAATGAACATGCAAGGCGGCCATTTTTCCATTGCAAATTCGCCTTCCCATGCAAGTGGCAAATCCGAAAAAGGATCGACGGGGTCTCTCCTTCAACCTGAAGTACCGTTGCGTAGTCATCTGCCTTTTCATTTCGCGCATCTGCTATGTTAACTTCAGCAATGTTCATCTGAACGGCAGCATACGCTAAAGCAACCAACTCTTCTTTTCGGCCACTCATTTTCAACTTTTGTTTCTTTAAAAATTCCTTCCGTCTGTCAACTTTCCAAAGTTTAAACTGTTCCAAACTTGTAGAAATATCCATCCCGAAGCGAAAAAACAGAGTAAATTTAGACGTAAGTTATGCGATTTCTAATGTTTACTGTAGGTGCTCATTAAGTTAGCGTGGTTACGCGAACAGACAACTCTGGTCTCAACAGGAGTATTCTTATTTGACCTGTTGACCTCGATTGCGCAATGCAAATAAACTGTTCTCTGAACTCGCTTATTGACTATTCATTTAGTGGACAGCATATAGTGACTTCGGTATATTGTCCACGTTATGGTGAATCCTCACAGATAGGAGACCTTAATCAGGGGTGGCTACATTATCGTTTGGACCTGATTTCCGGTATACCCTCACCCATCGTATGTAAATCATTCTTATTCAGTTGTTTCACTTTACACGGAAATTAATTTTTCACACCGTTACCGTCTGTGGAAGTCCACTTGTAACTCTGGTATATGAGATATACACTATATCACTAATAAACATTTTATTTAGACAATACCTTTCTTTAAAACTTGAACCTTGTTTTGTCAGATTATAATATTTGATTATTCACTGAGCTGTAGTATACTTGCTACTAACTATTTTGCAAGTTAGATAACAAGATTTGTTAAAATGTGGTTTATTTGTTTCTTTTGTTTCTTAAGTATTTTGATCAGTTTACACTAAGTCTTCAAATTAAAATGTCTTACCAAAGACTTCTATAGAGAAATCAATAGAAGAAAATGTTATCGTAAATTGACATTACTGAAGTGTATATTTCTACATGTTACAACAATTCTCTTGTTTACGTACTTAATATGGAAGAGCAGTTTTTTTTAATACAGCAAGAATAATCAGCTTTTCATTTAATTCATAGGATCAAGTGACGTTGGTACATTATTCCCCGTCGTAGTGAATCCATACAGATAGATGATAACCTTAATCGCAAATGTGTACATTATCATTTGGAGCATAATTTCCGGGATATTCTCACATATCGTCTACTCACTATTCTAAAGGTTGTTTAACAATTCAATTTTGGCAGCAGTTACTTCATCAAGGGGTGTTTCACTTCATGTTAATGTCTATAGACGTATTAATTCTAAATGTTGTGTATAATTAATTAATTTTAATTATAATAATATATAATTTTTACTATACAAATTAAAATTAAAATATCTTACCCCAGACTTCATTAGAGTAAAAAAGAAGCCAAAATTTTATCGTGAATGAACGTAAGTGAGGTAAATATTTCTTTATGGTACAACAAGTCTATTGTAAAAGTAATCAACATACGAGAGCAGAGTATAGTGTGATGAATACAACCAGGACAGTTAACTGTTCAGTCAGTGCAAAGCATTAAGTGACATTGGTATATTAACCCCGTCGTCGTGGATCCACACATTTAGGCGATTATTACAGCAGATTATTA
Organism: Apostichopus californicus; assembly: GCA_020650975.1. Taxonomy (NCBI): domain Eukaryota; kingdom Metazoa; phylum Echinodermata; class Holothuroidea; order Aspidochirotida; family Stichopodidae; genus Apostichopus; species Apostichopus californicus. Next base: position 3,057 of record JAIPMN010000512.1, read on the forward strand.
TATTTGATTATTCGCTGAACTGTAGTATGCTTTCCACTCACTACTTTGCAAGTTGGCTAAGAATGTTCGTTAACATTGGGCATATATGTGCACAACTCATACATCGTTTTATCTCATGAAGACATTACCAATGCTTGTATGTGTACATTGAACTAGTTTAACAATTCAATATTGGCCGCATTTACCTTGTCGAGGGGACCTTCCCTTCATGTGGATGTCTATAGTCATAATATGTCTTAATATAGTAATCTTTACTATACAACTTCAAATTAAGATATCTTACCGAATACTTTAATATAGAGAAAAAAATCCAAAATATTATCTTCAATTAACATAACTGAGGTATATAGTTCTTAATGGTATAACAAGTCTACTGTCTAAGTACTCAACATGCGAGAGCAGAGTATAGTGTAATTAATACAGCCAGAACAATTGACTGTTCATTTTAGTGAAAAGCTTTAGGTGACGTCGGTATACTGCCTCCCGTCGTCGTGAATCCTCAAAGATTGGGGACCTTATTCAGGGGTCTGCACACCATTTTTATTTAGTTTTAAAGATAAATTTATTTTTCTCCTTTTGCACACCCGTTACCGTCATGAGAACTCCATATATAACTATGTATCATGAGATATACAATATATCACCAACATTTTACTTACACAATATCTTTCCCAACTATTTATGTTACTACTATCTTTAAAACTTGAGCCTTGTTTTTATCAGATTATTACATTTGATTATTCACTGAACTGTAGTATACTTTCTACTCACTATTTTTCAAATTGGCTAACAAGATTTTTTAAATTGTGTATATTTGATCACAGGTCATATATTTTTATATAACTTGAAGACGTTTCCGCTGTGTGTCTGTAGATTGACTTAGTCAATGCAATCATTTTGGCAGCATTTACTTCATCAAAGGGATCTTCACTTCATGTGAATGTCTTAAGACGTATTCACTTCTTTATGATCTTGATCATTTTAGTATAAGTCTTTAAATGAAAATGACTTACAAATGTACTCTATAGGGAAAACATAAGAAGAAAAATATTATCGTAAATTAACGTTACTGAAGAGATTATTTCCGCACATTAAACAATTATGTTGTTTACGTACACAACATGCAAGAGGAAAGTAATTTCATGGATACAGACAGAATGATCGGCTGTTCATTAAATACAAGGCATGAGCTGACGTTGGTACATTACCCCTGACATAATGAATCAACACAGATAGGTGATAATCTTAATTACAGGTGTATACATTATCGTTTGGAACCTGGTTTACTATCAACTCTCACATATTGTCTGTGAATAATTCTGACTCAGTTGTATAAATTTTAAGAGGAATTCATATTTCTCCTTTTCACATCCGTTATTGTCTAGGGAAGTCCATTTGTAACTCTGGATCATGAGATATACAATATAACACCAATAAACGTTTCATTTACGCATTACCTTTCCCAACTATTTATGTTACTTCTATCTAAAAAACTTGATTCTTGTTTATTCAGATTATTACATTTCATTATTCGCTAAACTGTAGTATACTATCTTGTTAGACTCACTTTTATTTTGCAAGTTGGCTAACAAGATTTGTTAAAGTTGTGTATATATGTTTACAAGAAACAATTCTTTTTATAACTTGAAGACGTTTCCTCTGTTTGTCTGTACATTGACTTAGTTAATGCAATAATTTTGGCATCATTTACTTCATTGTAGGATCTTCACTTCATGTGAATGTCTATAAACGTTTTCACCTCATAACTATTTTGTCCATTTTACTATAAGTCTTCAAATTAAAATGTCTTACCTTTATCTTCTATAGAAAGAACAAAAGAAGAAAAATATCATCGTAAAGCGACGTTACTAAAGAGCATATTTCCATACGTTACAACAATTCTCTTGCTTACGTGTTCAACATGCAAGAGCAAAGTAATATTATGAATACAGACAGAATAATCGGCTGTTCGTGAAATACAAGGTGACGTTGATACATTAACCCGTCGTAGTGATTCCACACAGATAGGTTATAACCTTAATCACGGGTGTATACCTTATCTTTTGGGATTTGTTTAACTGTCAACTCGCACATGTTGTCTGTGAATAATTCTTACTCAGTTGTATAACTTTAAAGAGAAATTCATTTTGCTCCTTTACACAATCGTTATCATCTGTGGGAAGCCCAGTTGTGACTCTGGATCATGAAGTATATACTATATTTTCACTAATTAACGCTTATATAGACATTACGTTTCTTCTTTATCGTATGTATCTTATAACAGAGACAACTGTCATTGATAACGTTCTTCTTATTCCGACTGTAAAAATGACCACTTTGTATGACTATGCAACCACGGTTTGATATATACGACGTGAGTAACCCTTCAAGGTCTGAATAAGTGAATAGTCCGAATTTAAATGACTCCTGATTATTATTTGTCATTATTTGTTGAACTGTAGCATACTTTTTACTCATTATTTTGCAAGTTGGCTAAGAAGACGTTTAAAGTAATGTATATATGTTCACAATTCATACATCGGTTTATCTCATGAAAACATTACCACGCCTTGTCTGTACATTTGGCAGCAATTATTTCATCGACCGGGTCTTCACTTCATGTTAATATCTTTAGACATATTTCTTCCTAATATTGTCATTTTTACTATACAACTTTAATTAAGATATCTTACCATCGACTGCAATAAAGAGAACAATAGAAGCCAAAATATTATATAAATTAACGATACTGAGGTATATACTTTAATTTTACAAGTCTAGTTAAAGGACTCAACATGCGAGAGCAGAGTATAATGTTATGATTACAGCCAGAACAATTGACTGTTCATTTAGTGCAAAAGCATTATGTGGCATTGATATATTAACCCTGTCGTCGTGAATCCTCTAGGGAAAGGAGATTATTATAGCAGATTATATTATAATATTTCATTATGCGCTGAACTGTAATATGGGTTTAAATCATTATATTGCTAGTTCGCCAAGAAGATTTGTTTAAATTTGGTATATATGTTCACAACTCATACATCGGTTTATCTCATGAAAACATTACCACGCCTTGTCTGTACATTGATCTAGAGTTGAACAATTCCATTTTGGCAGCAATTATTTCATCGACTCGGTCTTCACTTCATGTTAATATCTTTAGACATATTTCTTCTTAATATTGTCATTTTCACTATACAACTTTAATTAAGATATCTTACCAATGACTGCATTAGAGAGAACAGTAGAAGCCAATATATTATAGTAAATTAACGATACTGGGGTATATATTTCTTAATGGTGCACGTCTATTGTTAAAGGACTCAACATGCGAGGGCAGAGTAAAATGTTGTGATTACAGCCAGAAAAATTGACTGTTCATTTAGTGAAAAGCATTAAGTGGCATTGATATATTAACCCTGTCGTCGTGAATCCTCTAGGGAAAGGAGATTATTATAGCAGATTATATCAGATTATAATATTTCATTATGCGCTGAACTGTAATATGGGTTTAAATCATTGTTTTGCTAGTTCGCCAAGACGATTTGTTTAAATTTGGTATATATGTTCACAACTCATACATCGGTTTATCTCATGGAAACATTACCACGCCTTGTCTGTACATTGACATATAGTTAAACAATTCCATTTTGGCAGCAATTATTTCATCGACCGGGTCTTCCCTTTATGTTAATATCTTTAGACATATTACTTCTTAATATTGTCATTTTTACTATGCAACTTCAATAAATATATCTTACCCTGCACTGCAATAGAAGCCAATATATTATAGTAAATTAACGATACTGAGGTATATACTTTAATGGTGCACGTCTATTGTTAAAGGACTCAACATGCAAGAGCAGATTATAATGTTATGATTACAGCCAGAACAATTGACTGTTCATTTAGTGAAAAGCATTAAGTGACATTGATATATTAACCCCGTCGTCGTGAATCCTCACAGATAGGAGACCTTAACAGTCAGTCCCCAGGGAGGTGAAAAGTGCTTTCTTTTCTTGTAGAATATGCACGATTTTCATGACCTCACACCTAACTAATATATAATTAGGTAAAACTTGTCATTTCCGAAGGTCAATTTCTGAGTCATTTACTAATTTTTATGTATGGTAATAGTTGAATATGATAACCGGAAGGTGTTAAATCCAATCCTTATTTAAAAAAAAATTAAGGAGTGGAAAGGGAATTTCGCCCGTATATTCCGAACGTAACTTAACCACTTTCGAACATTCTTATTCGGTTATATAACTTTGAAGTGAAATTCATTTTCTCCTTTTCACACCCGTTACCGTCTGGGGAAGTCCAGTTGTAACTCTGGATCATGAGTATACAACATAACACTATTAACGTTTTATTTACACAATACCTTTCCCAGCTATTTATGGTACTACTATCCTAAAAGCTTGAGCCTTATTTTATCAGATTATTAAATGTGCTTATTCACTGAACTGAAGTATACCTTTTACTCACTATTTTGCAATTGGCTAACAAGCTTTGTTAAAAAAAATTTAAACAAGTTCACATTTTATACATTTTTCAAAAACATGAAAACGTTTCCATGCACTGTTTGTCTGTGTATTGACTTAGTTAATGCAATCATTTTGGCAGCATTTACTTCATCGAATGGATCTTCACTTCATGTGAATGTGTTCACTTCTAATTATTTCGATCATTTTACTATAAGTCGTCAAGTTAAGATATCTAAGTTAAGATATAAGATATCTTAATACAAGGCATTAACTGACGTTGGTACATTACCCCCGTCGTAGTAAATCAATACAGATAGGTAATAACCTTAATCACAGGTGTATACATTATCGTTTGGAACCTGATTTACGGTCTACTCTCACATATCGTTTCACATATCGACGGGATCTTCACTTCATGTGAATGTCTATAAACGTATTCACTTCTAATTATTTTGATCATTTTACTATAAGTCTTCAAGTTAAGATATCTTACCATCGTATTCTATAGAGAAAACAACAGAAGAAAAATATAACGGTAAATTAAGGTTACTGAAGAGTATATTTCCATACGTTACAGCTGTTTTCTTGTTTACGTCGTACTCAACGTCCAAGAGCAAAGTAATTTATAATGAATACATCCAGAATAATCGACTGTTCATTAAATACAAGGCATTAACTGACGTTGGTACATTACCCCCGTCGTAGTAAATCAATACAGATAGGTGATAACCTTAATCACAGGTGTATACATTATCGTTTGGAACCTGATTTACGGTCTACTCTCACATATCGTTTCACATATCGACGGGATCGTCACTTCATGTGAATGTCTATAAACGTATTCACTTCTTAATAATTAATCATATTGCAATAGGTCGTCAAATTAAATGTCTTACCGTTCATCCCTATAGAGAAATGTTTCCGTAAATTTAAGTTATTGAAGTGTTTATTTCTTTATGTTACAATAATTCTCTCTTTTAAACTACACAACATGCGATAGAAGAGTATACTTTTATAAATACAAGCAGAAACAAGAGGCTATTTATTTAGCGAAAAAAACATTACGATACGTTGGAACAGCCGAGTAGATGCACTTTTTCTTTCCTATTTACCGTCTGTGTCTTACATCAGAGACAACTGAGGTTGTCTACATTCTTCCTACTCTGACTTTAAACTGACAACTTTGTATTACTATAAACCTTTAGTGTCATATACGATGAGAGGAACCCTTCTAGGTCTGAATAAGTGAATAAGTCGAGGTTCTATGCGACTGCCGCTCAGCATCATGTGTGTGATTCATTTTAAAACCTCGTGCCTTGTTTCAGCAGATTATTACATTCGCTGAACTGTATAGTATATACCCTTTTTTCACTATTTTGAAAGTTGGTTAAGAGTGTATTTAATTTTATAACAACTTTCTTGTTCAAGTGGTCAATATTTGAGATCAAACAGATACCGTTATGACTACAGCCAACACAATTAGCCATTCTGTCATTACAAAGCATTAACAACCGTACCTTAATGTTGAGGTTTATACATAATTGGTCTTTGAATATATGGTGAGAAAATCTACATTAACTTTGCTTTTGTCCATGTTTTAAGGTATTTTCATTACCATTAACACAATTATGCACAAGCCTGCACAACCCTGCACAACCCTGCACATCCCTGCACGATGTCATAAACACAATCCTGGACAATGCCACGAGAACAGTGCTTCACCATCATGCGCAATCCTGTGCAATGCTATGAAGATAATCCTGCACAATGCCATTAACACAATCCTGTACAAAGCCATGAACACAATGCTTCACATTCCTGTGCAATGCTATGAACACAATCTTAAGTTAGCGGCAAAATGACGTCAAATAAAAGTCAACATATGACCTTTGTTAACTTACTGCAAGATTCCGGAACTGTAGATAAGCCGAAAAGAAGAGTGACATCGTTATAACTTTCATTATGACGTCACAGTGCATTGTTACAAGACCAGCGACGGAAATATAATTTAAAACAATTAATATGAAACGTATTCAATACACATATAAAAGACATTTCTGGGCGCCTTGAAGCATTATGTAAGCTTTCCAAACACAGTTCAATGCGTTATATCATTAAGTATCCAACATTAAATATTCGAATTCCCACACAATTTAATATGATCTTGTTTTATTAACTAAATATACGCACATATTTTGCAGAGTTGACGGAAATCTAATTGGAGCAAAGAAAATATAAGAATGGCAAAATATTCATTCCAATTTACTTTCCAAATATTCCATATTGTTATTACGCCGTTTAGACCATTTTCTGTTTCTTGCTCAACATAATGAACTTTTAAAAATAAATACGATCGTAGAATTGTATTTCAGTGTTTTGCGCAGCTGAGACGTGACATCACAAACAGAGCCAGCAAACTGAAATACCATTAAGCCGAGTGATAGATCCAGG
>JAIPMN010000512.1:15000-19716 GCA_020650975.1 Apostichopus californicus
ACATCATCATCATCACTACTACCACCACTATCATCATCATCTTCAATATCATCATCCTCGTCCTCATCGTCCTAAACATCATCATCCTCATCATCAACATCATCATCATCAACGTCGTCATCATCATCATCCTCATCATCATCATCATCATCATAAACATCATAAACATAAACATTAACATCATCATCAACATCGTCATCATCATCATCACCATCATCATCATCCTTATCATCATCATCATCATCACCATCATCATCATCATCAACATCCTCATCATCATCACCATCATCACATCACATCATCATCTTCACCACCACCACCATCATCAACATCATCATCATTAACATCATCATCATCATAATCATCATCACATCATCATCATTACCACCACCACCATCTTCATCATCATTATCATCATCACAATCATCACCATCATCATCAATGTCAACATCCTCATCATCATCATCACCATCATCACATCACATCATCACCACCACCATCATCAACATCATCATCATGAACATCATCATCATCATCATAATCATCATCATCATCACCATCATCACCATCATCACCATCATCATCCTAATCATCATCATTACCACTATCATCATCACCATCACATCATCATCATTACCACCACCATCATCATCATTATCCACATCATCATCATCATCAACATCATCATCATCCTCATCATCATCATCATTAACATCATAATACTCATCATCCTAATCATCAACAACATCTTCCTCAACATCAACATCACCGTCATCCTTATCATCGTCAACATCATGATCAACATTATCACATCATCATCACATCATCATCATCGTCAACATCATGATCATGATCATCACCATCGTCACATCATCATAATCACTACCACCACCATACCACCATCATCATCATCATCCTATTCATCATCATCACCATCATCATCATCGTCAACACCATCATCATCATAATCATCACCACCACCATCATCATCATTCACATCATCACACTCATTATTCTAAGCATCATCATCAACATCATCCTTATCATCATCACCATCATCATCATCGTCAACATCATCTTCATCATCATCACCATCATCACATCATCATCATCGTCACATCATCATCATCATCACCACTACCACCACTATCATCATCATCTTTATTATCATCATCCTCGTCCTCATCGTCCTAAACATCATCATCATCCTCATCATCATCATCATCCTCATCATCCTCATCATTATCATCGTCACCATCCTCATCATCTTCATGATTATCACCACCACCATCATCATCAACATTGTCATCATCATCATCATCATCACTATCATCACCATCATCCACATCATCATCACTATCATCCTTATCATCATACTTATCATCCTCATCCTCATCCTCAATCATCATCATCATCATCATCCTCATCCTCATCCTCATCCTCATCCTCATCCTCATCATCATCATTATCCTCCTCATCATCATCATCATCCTAAACATCCTCATCATCATCATCATTATCATCGTCACCATCCTCATCATCCTCATCATCTTCATCATGCTCATCATCATTCTCCACATCCTAATCATCATCATCACCACCATCATCACCATCGTCATCATCATCACTATCATCACCATCATCCACATCATCATCACCATCGTCATCATCATCACTATCATCACCATCATCCACATCATCATCACCAATATCCTTATCATCATCCTAAACATCATCATCATCATCCTCATGATCATCGTCACCATCCTCATCATGCTCATCATGCTCATCATGCTCATCATCATACTCATCATCCTAATCAACATCATCATCCTCATCATCATCCTAATCATCATCTTTGTCATCATTTACCTTTACACAAACGGGGATCTGCGAGAATCACCGAAAGAGATAGGAAAAAAAAAGAAGCAATATTACGATGTACCAATTTAACTTAAGGGTATTGTCTGGTGGAAGATTTTTATATATTGTCCTCGTAGTTCTTATTTTTCTATTTCTAACCATGTGGAAATTGTCCCCATTCGACGTTTTCTTGTTGTAGAAATTTGTTTTTCAAATTCACCAGTTTCTCACCAAAAGCATCGTTTGTTCGAACGCATCAATTTGGTTATTGACGTAGTGCAGGCAAACAGGCAAAACGAGCGACTTGAAGTTAGAACTCCCGTTTCCTCAGCAAATACACTCTCGCCTGTATACGCACAGGTGATTGCCTATTATATATTACGTACACATCGCGAACGTATACAGACTACCATGCCCAGTTGGTATACGTACATATCGCTGCACATAATACACTCTCACACTCAAACCACAGTTCATAAGCTGTTCCTCGAAATCGCTGAAATAAAATTCATGGATCAACTTTACAGTAAAGGAAACTTGAAAAGTATTTAAGTCACCGACATATGAAACTTGGCGGAATCGATAACAGAGCAGAATGTAGTACTGAGAAGCTTAGGCTTCGCAGAATTTTCCAATTGTAAACATTAGAGTAGCCTACATGCGAACATTCTTTGCGTTGGAGCTGGACAGCGCGATGTATAAACAACGTAGAGTCTGCTGTTCAAACTTATCCGGTGTTACACAAAAATCAAGAAATCCCAGATGCACTACATATATGACGGCTTAACGATTTATTAAAACATATATAATTTATAAGAAATTTCACCGAAAATTAAGGAAGAAATTAATCTGTATTCAAACGCGGTTTATGTTGTGATCACTGCAGGAACTGTATGCAGTGTGCACGTTATGTCGCAATCTGCATTTGCGAATATGACGTCACGTTCTGTACTGTTCAAAGTATACTTGAAATATCCATCCTACACGATTAAAGAATCGTTTCTCTGTCAAACGCAACATTAGCGTTCTCATATTTTGAAAACATGTTTGGACTATGATTTATCGTATTTTAAGGTAACTTCTAAGGGCTACCAGACAATTCTTTTAAGGACACTTATTTAAATTTTATCAATATTTGGTTTATCGCTCGTAAAGAATATGTATACAAATATTGCATTTGTCAAGGATTCAATATCTTTATTTTACACCATCTTTGAAGATGTGTTTACATTTTATCCAGGAAAGAAATTCACTTTCTAAATATATTATTGAGAAAGATAATATTTATATGCAACACGTGAAATTTAATAAAATATTTCGCAATGTTATTTTCTATTATTTGGTTTTCGAATCATCAAACCGTCTACTTTCAAATGATAAACTTAAATAGCTTTACTAATCATAAAATTATTAAAAAGACTTTACGCACTCAAGTCACAGAGTTCGTAGATGCCTGTCAGAATCAAGAGGAAAACAAATTAACCATGAAACCATAACAAATAGTATTCGTTTGAAACATTTCTAAATTATATTAGATTAGATTTTGGAGGGTGGGTGGATCGTGCAGAGGGGGGGGGGGGTGTAAGGTAGTAAACCATTTGATTGAAGCCTCCAACGTTTTAGTTTGCGAGATTTATATTAAAGGCAAAATTTGAATTCGATATCCATAGATTCTCCTGCACCACACCCCGCCACACACACAGAGCACAAGGTATTACTTAGTATAAAAATGTGAACTGCACATCAACCCCGGCTCCATTCTGCAGAATTTCCCAATAGCAGACTGACTGAATTAATCAATTTGGTTATTACTCTTTGGCTATTTTCCAACGCGATAATGTCATATAGGTTGAGTCACGCTTAACGTATGATTACTTTAGGCAAATTTTAAATCTTCATACGTTTTAGAAAAGAAAAGAAAAGAAAAAGTTAAGAGATACTATTTTTTGGCGCAAGCTATTGCAGATTTCACAATATTTAGTCTCATAAATTTTAATTCTCTGGTGGTCCCTTAAGGCTAGATTGATAATGACGTCGGGATGAGCATGTCTGGAATTTTAAAGTGAAGCCATTGTTTTACAAATTCTAATAGCCCAACGAAAGCATGTTCTTTCAACCTTATACATAAAACACCCTCTAGTGACATCCAACTTATTAGTTCGTGACAAGTTTTAAGTACATTGTGGCATGTTATTTGAGTTGATGAAAGCCTTATGTTTTCTTTTTGAGCTTTGTGTTACATCTGAGGAACTGACCAGATGATCTGTTAGACAAAGTAGACCAGTTACTTTAACTAATGATCCTCGTGTTTTTAAGAGGCATATTTTTTATTAACAGTGCACAGAAATACAACATGGAGTGAGAGTGGAGCGTTTTAACGATTGTACTCAGTGGCGGATCCAGGATTTCGCCGAAGGGGGGGCCCAGATGGGAAATGCCTAATCGTCGTCCTGGCGAGGGGTCTAAGGGAAGTGGGTGGACCCCTCCCCTTTGGAAAATTTCACAAAATATGGAGGTCCTCGATGCAATCTGGTGCTACTTTTCGTGAAAGTTTGGAGTAAAATTTATTTCCAATAAATCATGTTTTCATGGTTTGCTGGGCATATATTTGCAATTTCGAGCTAGTTGCGAGTCGTTCCCCTCTCTGCTAGCTTCGTGCTTACTGGATCCCGACCAGGGGCGTCGTGCGAAAATCGATTTTGGGGGGCCCGTGAGCAGGTGATGACAATCTAAGCGGAGCGCCACCACCGGTTGGCGCGCAGCGTACAAGAAAAATTTTCGTCTGGCAGACCCCTCAGATTGCAGGAAACGGCACTTCCCGTGCTTTATGGCAGTAAGCAACACCCCTAAAAT
>JAIPMN010000513.1:0-17717 GCA_020650975.1 Apostichopus californicus
AACTGGATAAGTGAGGCTTTCAACGCAACCTACATATCGCCCACTGTTGGTATAGACTGTTACCAAAACACCTATCGGTTTTAATCATTACTGTATAAAACGGGAGTATCAATAACATACTTTATGCGCCAGTTAGCTCAGCAAAAGGAGGTGGGGAGAGTGAAACCATCATTAATACGACCGCAAGGTAATTTTAATCTCTTACATTTAGCTTCATATCCCTCGATCACCCCTCTGAGACCCGTTTTCCAGTGATGTTGAAAGTACACAGTAATTGTGTCACATGGATTATGGGAAGGACCCTTAATGCTTTTCGTTTTTATATATCAAAACATGATAATGACTATCCTGCCATGTAGATGTCCTTAGGGATTGAAGGAAAGAGCATAAGAAAGAACTACACACTGTTTACTAGGAGTGTACTATGAGAAGGAGCATTTCATAGCCAACAAACTCATCAACCAGTCAGGTACCTTAATACTACGCGTTGTAATCTTTACTACCTCTTAAACATATCATTTTAAACCATAACGAAATAAAAAGGATCATAATTTGTTGATGCCAGCGCTAATTTAGAACCAGGTTTATGTTGCAGTGACATGACAGTCCACTTAGTAAGGTTTGTTTGAAATTGAGAACAAAATTTAGATGGATATTCTAATTTTGACTTCACAAACGAGATCATTTATCTTTGATATAAGTCTCAAGTTTCAATCTTGTTTATAATAGCCTCTGTTTTTCCAAAGGTGGTAGATATAAAGTATTTGGATTATATTTTGTTTCTAATACCTTTTTTTAGAACCTTTGCTTCGTTTATAACTTTATAATCACATCGGCAGGGAGAAATGACCCATTTCAGATGATAATGTGAGCATTTTTGGTTAATATTAATTAAGTATTATTTGCAAACAAAATAACATTGTTTGTGTACCGAACCAGTTTTGCACTTGTAGTATTTATATGGTATTTCGCATGTGGTAACAGATTAAATAATTCACCACAAAAATGTTTCAACTCAAAATAATCTTTCCAGAGAATCTTATCAATAAAGACACTGGGGAAAAAAAGAGGAAAATACATTCCTTCCCCACTTCCCCATTAAGTAGTTTGTATGAATATACATTAAACATGAGCAAATCAAATAATTTATAAAGATTGTGTTATATTTATGTCTCTGCTTTTAAATCAACCAAGCATTATTCTCTCTTTCCAACGGCATGACTTTTCTTGACTAGAGATTCTTATCGTTGAAGTATCAATCATACCTTTAATCTGAGACCAATATACTACAGTTAGCAGAATGAAACAGAAGTGTTTGCGGAGTTTGAGACTCTCTTTATTTGATTATGAACTGTTAATGACAATATCCATATTTGTTCGTCAATTGCCTCGGCTATCTTCCATTTGTATTGCATTCCAAAAAAGGACCTTTGTGTCTTTCTATTGCTTCTCATTTCATTGCTTACAGCGGCACTCAACGAAATTAGGGCTATGTATTCATTCAGTTTCATGCACCGTCTTAAGGCTTTCCTATAGATACTCTTTAATTAACGAGGAATGGGACATTATCCATGCATCGATTGCTCCTTGTAATGAGATTTAAGGAGTAAATACCTGTATAGAGTTAGATGGGAATTGCAGACAATTCTCTGCTTGTAGTCTGGATAAACAGGAAAAGATAAAAAGAAAAATCCTCGACTGACTTTTGACCCCCAACGTTTTTTTTTCTTTCTTTTAAATTTGGTTTACTCAAATTATTTTTTTGGCAAATAATATATTTTATACATAGACAACGATTGAAGAGTCACAGGCTATTGAAGGGAAGCAACAGACATTGTGTCATGAATGGAACATGAAACGTTTTATTGGATGATGAGTTAATTCTGAAAAGTTGTAGATTTCAGAATTAATCTTCCGTTTTGTCCTTGAATATTTCAAGTGTTTTTAAATTTAAATATATCTTCTTACAGATTGAAGCAACAATTTCACTAAATAACCAACAATATGTCACTTTAAAAAGTAAGAGAATTGTTTAATCATCAGCTATTAGAAATGACTTTCCGTTATAAATTGTGACAAATCTTTCATTTCAGAGATATTCAGAGGAAGTAGTTTAAGCCCCAGGCAGTTATACTTGTCAAGATAAATTCAAGAAAAAATTGATTGTAATATTACAAATCACTACATGCTGTAATACCAGGCTTTGTTTCGGCTATACAATAATATGAAAGAATACACTGCAATCAATATACTACATGGCAAGTGTAAGAAACCTGTTGAAAAGTTTGAACTTTGAAACTCCATTATGTCAATATGAGAATACCTTTCCTTGGATACATGTACCAAAATGGGTGGGGGAGGGGGAGGGGGAAGTGGGGAGGGGGGATTCAATTTTTATTCCTGACTGAGTTAGGTATGGGAATGAACCTTAATGGAAGGTTGTAAGCGGATCCCAAATGTTACGAATGAGCAGTGTGGCCGTGGGTTCCTCCCCTCCATTGAAGAACTAAAAATGTCAATTGGTGCATTCTAAACCATACTAAGATTAAAAATTAGGTCTATAATTAAATAAATATATATAAGATAAATAAATAAAAGTAACATTGTGCTGATGAATACTATACGTATATACATTATGTATACACACACACATAATACAGCAATCAACCAACAGGAGGATTTTTTCCTGACAGATAATGGAGATTTGGGGGTGGTCTTGGCCCCCTCGGCCCCCTCCCGCCTTTTTGCATGCCACTACCTCGAGTCTGATTTCAACCAGCAAAAGCTCTATGAGTTGTTCCGAATGACCTTCCCAAGACAAGGAGTATAAATTTGAAAAAGAAAGAAACCCCTCTTGACCTTAAATTAAGGAACCAAACTGTCAGAGTCACAGTAATCCAAAACCGTATACCTTCTATTTATAATTCAACGTTTTTGGATTTTCAGAGGTTAACTCTAATTTAGATCCAAGAAGGTATTTGCCATTAATTCTCCTGTCAATGTTTCTAATTTCTGTTCTTCGACGATTTTTTCCCCGCATCTGTTTCTCTACGTCTTTTTTTTTTCTTTTTTCTTTTGGCTTGTACAATAATTTTACAGTGCTTGCAAAAGTGTTCAAGGATGCATGAAGCAACAGGGGGCAGCATAAAGATGATTTTATTAAGTAGTATCTTGGGCCCGATTAAAATTCTGTCAGTGCTCTGCCACAAAAGAGGCTATTGCTTGGTGCAAAGAAATGCAACAAGGCCTGCTGAGGACGTTGACAAATTTCCAGCCGTATTATTTCGGATCTAAAAATATAAAAAGCAGCACACCGATAGCTAGACTATGAGTCTGTTGCGGTTTAAGCAGAAACGAGGTGACCAAGCGTAAAATGGGTTTCAGGCATTTTTGACAACTTTTATAGAATGTCAACATCTGGTCATTGACTCTGAAATTATCAGTGGTAACAGTTGCATCCATCTGGTCTGGGTTTTGGTGATCCCTCACGATAACAGTTCGCTCAGTTTTTGGTGTGAGGAAGTTCTCGTTTACCTTGCCAAGTGGAAATGACGGGAAAAAAAAAAAAAGAGAGAAAAAAAAACAATACTGTGATCTGCGCTTGAAGTTGACAAACTAAACAATGCTAATATATTGGAACGAGATGATTGATAGCTCTTAATGATGGAGAAGATGTCTCAAACGTGGAAGATGAAATTGACAAATGAACCAAATATTATAAGTACCAATGGGAAAAGCTAATGACAGCTATAACAATGTAGAAAATATTTAGTTTGCCACTACTCCATGCAAATGAAATAAAATCACAAATATTGGTTTCGATTGACAAATTTAATATGCAACGATCAATGAAAATAATCATGGTCTTTATTCAAATTCCTGTTGGTCATAACATCTTGAAATTTAATATTATTAGAAATTTTTATTGTTTTTATCGTACAGGAAATAAAATCAAATTCTGAAATTAAAGGAGCACCGCAAGGTAACATCATATGGACGCTAGTTGTATATTCCTAGTTGGACATAGGACATCATTTTAAATGATAGAATATTTATGAGAAAGTAATTTCATCACTACTAAATAATCAATTAATAATACATTATTTTCGAGCGTTGTTTCTGAGGAGCTTATGATGTGAAACCATATTGATTTGATCAGGCTTCCGACAGATTGATAAAGGTAATTTCTCTTATCTAAAAAGATTATAAAAGATGAAAACTTAACCTGCATGATAGTAATTATTTTTAAAAATCTGGGACACATATCAAACATTACCATTTCCCCCAAATTCATCCTTTAATTTTAGAATCGTCAGTCCAGTTGCAGTCGATAAACAAAATGGCCTTTTAGTTAAATAAACGCTAAATACCAACATTGAACATGAAACATTTTGGAAATAAAAGATGAATAACCCCGATTATCTGCCTGGAAATATAATTATTAGAATTTTCATGCCCTGATAATCGTTTAAATGTTTCCACGGTCATTTTTCTTGTTGTCTACATGCACGTACAGTTGTTTCCTTGTTTACTAAAAACACAGATAACATTACTGTATCTAGTACAGCTAGCCAGCTACTGGGATGATGACACAGTAACTGTCATATATGGGTTTGTCTGCTTGTACCGTGGATGAATCACAGGAAACGGTTCATCTTCGCTAATTAAGCTTTCTTAATCCATTATCTCAATCAGACATGATGGAACTTGGTTTTTGTAGCATTATAACTACTCACTTACTTTTAATATTGACTTCCATGGAGCATGCGTCAATTGAAGGAGACCTACACATGTGTATACAGAGACTGTCATTCAGGTCCATGTTTATTATAATATCTGTTTCCTAAAACTACTGGGATTCAGGTAAAGGGGAGTCACTCTTTCGACTCCTGACCTTTCATATAGATGTAACAGTTTTGTTACCATGGACACCTAGCAGACGCTCATATTGACACTGATACACACTTACATACAAATCTCTGTATGTAATACAGTATATATTCCCCCTTGAAAAACATTGCAAAATTTTTGCAATTTGCATCTGAAATGTTAATTCTCGATCACCAAGCCAAAATGCCCAGATAATTGTGTCAGTATTACAGTATTTAAGTGTGAAGTGAATTGTAGGTGAGAGGGGTAGGGAGGCTGGGGAAAGTGGGGGGGGGGGAGGACTAGGGGTTGCTGGTGGTGAAGTTGGCTGTTCTTTATCTTTATGTTTTATTTACTTGAAATTTACAAAATATGTCAAATGTGATCTAAGCCATTTATGGCAACAATATATCTGAATGAGATGATAATATGTGATGGTTTTCCCACTAATTTTATCAATTTCTACATTATTCTGGAATAACCAGTCTCTAACAAAATCTAGTTGTGACTCTGTAAGACAAAAAATGTCGCTCAAAGAGCGTCCTTGAGTAGCTGAACATTGCTACGATAGCTAAAAAGGCAAATGAGGTGTTGTCTTTTTGTCTTATAATAAGTGACCGTTTCTGCTCTTGCCAAAGTTTCAATTCAGGGGTTTCATTATGGTAGAATTACAACAGAGGCATGGATATATACATTCGTTACTAAAGTTGTGACTTCTTTTGGATGTGGAAATTCATTGCAACCATTTGTTGGGCCCAACACGTGATGCGAGATGACATGCATGGAATAGGTTTGGAGTCATATTGACAATTTTATACCAACCAGCAGGCGCTCCAATATTTCACTTGTCATATGCTGATCGGAATATATAGAGCCTTGCCTGTCTCTCCCTCGCCCTCTCCCCTCTGTGATTGAAACATTAACACAGCTGTAGAGGTAACATAAATATTGCCACTTTCACTTCTAATTATAGTGTTTTTAAGCTGATTGTAAGAGAAGCACAATTTATAACTTTGTCCTCCATGTTGCATTCATTGAAGATCATGATCTCCCCTCAGGTTGCATTCATGAATATTTCTCCATTTTGTCAATTTGCCTCCCAGCAAGACGTAAGCCACACAGGTATCCAGCAATTGGTTCAAACCTCAACGTTATACTCTCGAGATTCCCCCCAACACCTTTTTTTTTTTCTCGAAAGAGCTAAATCCAATTTTTCACTTATAGCGGGGGATGGAGGAGACATAGAAATTGTTCAAATTTCTCCCCTGAGTCCAAACGAGTCGTCTTCTCCTCTTCGCACCTTTATGTTGTTACAGTACACATACGACACACGAAAAGACACAGAGAGATAGGGTTGGAGTTGTAAGACGAGAACTCCAGGGGCTTTGAGTAGCAAGTTTTCTTAGTTCCCCAGAGTCAGTGAATTGCCCCAAGGGCGTGCATTCCAGGCTTGTTACAGCACTGTCAAACATTTCATCTTGCGGACTGTATACATTCAACCTTTTCATACTCTGTCATCTCGGCTTTTGAAATATTCATGTACACTTCGCAAAATCCCTCAGCGTCAGCCCGAGACTTCGGTGTTGACGCTGCTAATTCTCTGGAGACAAAGATCTTGCCTCGATGGGACCTCATCATCAAGCTCTCGTACTGAATTTCATAGCCTCAAGGGAGTTCGATTTGGGACTCCCTGGATTGGCCGATGTCATGCTGATAGTGAGTTGATCCGTTTCGAGTTGTAGCCCCCCAGCGGCTGATTGGCTCTTAATTTGGTTTTGTACGAAGCCTGGGGCTGGTGAGATATGATACATGGAGTCACTTCTGATGTTGTTGAAAATACAAGATGGAGAGAGAGGAGAAGAAATTAAGGATATCTTGGTGTCTCTGTCAAGTTAAATTGGCAAAACTGAGTGTTTCCTTCTTTTTTTCTCTCTTATAATGATATAGCAAAAGTCAAAAGGAGGGTTCGGAACGAAAGGAGGAAAAAAAAAAAAAAGGAAAAAAAAAAAAAATCTTATGTACTCTCATTGGAGTACTGGTTTATACAGAATGGTGGCTACATCACCACCAGTAGCCAAAAATAAAAAGGAATTTATTCAATAAAATATTCAAGTGGATAATCTGCTGTGATTTAATTGCTGGAATAAGGCTGGCATCGGTGCTCACGATTTCAGCTATGAATGACAAACTCTCGATAATGCAAGTAAGTCCTGTCAGGTTGAGGCGATGATGTTAGATGGAGAAGCTTGCGTTATTAATAGCCCTTAGATCGTCGGAGCACCCTTTAAAAGAACGATGGAACAAAAAAACTAACGGAGGGAAATGGATGGGATTTCATTCACCAGAGGGGGAAATGACCTTGATGTACATTTTCAGCTTGTCATGAGAATTGCATAGATAACTGCAAACTGGCGAAGATGACGACCACCACAGAGAGTATAAAATAAGTAACGTTATTCTCATGGGACTGTGTTTGTACACAAAATGGACTGATTATACATCGCTGCTATCAGGGTACAGTGTGCTGAGATTGAATGCATGTGCTGCTGATGCTACTGTAAAACTTGTATGGACCTTTGTTTATACTTGAGCTTATATTTACCTAAGAAAAGCTTGTTTTGACAGATCTGATAATTACTAGTTACATTTGGAAGCTACTGTGAATGCTCGGTGGGCCATATTTGAAGTTTGTTGTTTAGTGTAATTTTGCGAAATAAAACACTGTAAAGTATTCGTTTTAAAGATTAAAAATGAAGAAAAGAAGGTTGATACCACAACAGCAGACAATTTGTATTCAAGTATTCTACCCTCACTGCTTTGAGTTGACTGGCTAGCTTGATTGCCAGAATCACTTTATAAAAAGTTACAGCATTTTTGTGTGAAATAGTGACGCACACGTAGGAAAGATGATTTCTTCCATATTAGTTTATTCAAGGATATTAACTAGTTGCAGAATGATTTCATTTCAGAGATCGGAATGTAAGGAAAGAGTTAAAAAATGAGAGAAATTGAAGCTTTTATACTCCTGACCTTATCTTGAAGCTGAGAAAACAGTCAGCAGGGAGGAAAATCAAAATTCTCCCGTGAAAGCTTTCTGCCTTTCTATAGTCACCTAGTATCATCACTGGTAGGAACTATGTGGAACCGCAGGGCACATGATTGTCTAAATAAACTGGCAGTGCTATGGGACATTTGATAAGTGGTCCTGCTGTGTTACTGATGGTTCGCATATAAAGGATGTTTCATATGAGGGGTTAGATGTTTGACTCAGAGGGGGGGCATCTGCCAATCCCAGGGTGACACTCTGGACACCTTTGGCCTAGAACATGAACATGACTGATTAAATTCTAGACATTTTACTGTACTTTCTTACGTTTGGGTACAATTTAGGTACACATCTATCATTTGTGACTTTTGGAGTGAAATAAAACTCTCAAAAGTGTAATACTTTTACTTCTGGATCATTTTGCTAAAGATGGATGGGGGATATTGTGGATGGATATTCTCCGCCCTATTTGGGGGGGGGGGTGGGGTGAGAGGAGGAGTAGGGAGGGGAAGTGAGAAGGGACATTGATATGAAAAATGCAGCAGTTATTAGAAATTCTAAATGGACTTACTGTATGACTACCATTCCCATGTGCCAGTTTAGCTACACATGTCTAATATGATACCCAGTTTATTAAACCAAGTATATTTTGGGGGAAAAACCCAATACAGATATTAAAGTCTGTCTGTTAAAATGGTCATACTGTCACTGATCAGGTTGGTGCATGTTCTCTAGTGAACTTGATACGATTGTTCTACATTTTTCCTGGGTTCGTCTGGGTTCTTTTGTACTTTATGTGTTTGATTTGCTTTTTAAAAAGTGCTTCCAGGTGGACAAGTTTTTAGGCACCTTTGACCGAGTTTGGTATTCAAACTGTCACTCAATGACTGCGGAGGTGACCCATTTAAGGTTAAAAAATTGTACACATTATATCACAAAACAAACCATTACCTCTTGGTACCATACCTTTTTTACTACCCCCCTTCTTTTTTTTATAATTTTAGAAGCTTAAGGGGCTTATCCACACAGTAGGACCTTGTCCTAGTTGAAGTAAGGATGTGATGTTTTCCTTCAAACGTGGAGATATATATGTCAACAAGTTGCAAGATTTATTTGATGGTGCCAAATGTATGGTTTAGTATATATTATTTGTACCTCTTTTGGTCTTTTCACGTAGCCAGAATTTCTGAGCTGGTTACTAATTATTATCAAGTTTATAGACTTCTTTAGACATCTCAAAGTATTTAAGTGAAATTCATTGTTGTTGTTTTTTAATTAGTTCAATATTGGCAAGTTATTTACCATTTTATAACCCAATTGCAGACAATTTTGTGTCTGACAATTGTAATCTTACCATAGATTCAAAAATCTCTGACATTTATGCAAAATTTTCGTCATTCCTTGTGCAACCTTTAAGTACACTGTAGTCTGTAGTATTACAGGCTTTGTTTTCTAATTTCTTTATCCTATGTATAAATGATGGGTATGATATGAGACACTAGGGTGAGACAAATTCAATTCCGCAAAAATGAAACTTTTCACTCAAAATTGATGGAGTTTTAATGAAGGCAAACTGGAAAGTTTTTTGGTCGTCGTCAATAAAAGAAATTCACAACCCTGTTTCAATAACAATCTTTATTCAAAGATCCTCATCATAAGCACTCAATCGGTATAATGAGGGGATTTGTTGAATTGTTTTTCAAGACACTTACACACATGTATGCAATGTCATAATTCTCTAATACAGAATAAGGAAGTAAAACTTGAGTGACTCAGTAGATGACAAGTGAATAGGACCCTAAGAGGAGTTTCACCCCGCCTCAGGTCAATCGGTAGACTTAGTCTTGTAAGCCATGATTACTCACCCCGAGGCTGAAACAGAATCTCTTCTAATTTGTTGGCCCGAAGAAGAGAGAGATGCTGCCGCTCAACTTTGATTTATTTTTAAATTAAAATAGTAAAATGTCATGGCTTGTGAAGAAAGCTTACCCCATAAAACAGTATCAATTCTGAAATCATATCTCAAACTTTTAAATTTGGCTACCCTTGCAATGTTCAGAGGTTCATTGAGGTTTTTTTTCTTTCTTTTTTTCTCTCTCTTTTCTTCTTACTCCCATCTCCCTTATTCTTTCTCTCTCCCCACCTCTAATACCAAATTGAATTTTTTTTTTTTGTTAGGGCGAAAATTAACATCCTACTTTTGGTTTGGGACTTTGGGAGGTGGTTGTTAATGAGGTTATTGTTTCTGACTTGGTCAAAAAGGAGAGGATTTCTATTAAAGTGGTGATTTGGTAGATAAAAAAGGATGTTACTCAGCTGTTTTACTTGAATTTTTCTTCTTGTTTGTGACGTGCTTGTCGAAGAGGAATCCAATCATCACATGGTAGAATCGTCAGTATTTGAGGCCTTTTTCAATGTTGGCCAATCACTAGAGTTTCATCCAGAGTAGTTTTGACAGGTAACACTGATTCACTCCAAAACAAGCTTGTTGCAAAATTAAGGTCAGGGTGTACAATTTGATCAGTAACTTGGTTAACTGTTATCAAAAGTTTTGAGTATAAAACATTCTTACAACAAGCAAAGGGGGGGGGGGGGTTGAACCCCCTTCTAGGTGGAAAGTGGCAAAGTCTGTGAATGTTATCCTTAAAGCAGTGTGGTATTACCTTGATCAATGCATCTAAAATCAGTTAATTGTAGCTAGCCAAGCTTGTAAGAAATTTGGTAAAAGATGTTAGTTTACATTGGTTGGAAAAAAATTTCACCCTTCAACTGAATAATGTTTTCTCAAAATGTTGATTAAAACATTCCCTCTTGTTCATTAAATACATACTACTTTAAAATGGAATGTCATGTCTTGTTCTTGCTATGCATACAGCATATTACTATGAAAATATAAACTTCGCATTGCTGAGTAGAGTTTGAAAGAAGTGATTTAATAAACACAACCTGGATTTTTTGCAGCATATATTCGATACTTTTTAAGTTAATTTAATGTACTGCATTAAAATGCGATCATTTCCTGCTCTTGTTTAATAAATGAAAGTGACAAATATATATATAAGAAATTATAACTTTGACATTGTTAGGCTCTGTAACTAAGCTGTGCAATGATATTTACCAATACAACAAATAGCTGTGTTGTATGTTAGACGAAATTTGTGCTCCTGTGCTGCGTTGTGACGCTGGTGCGAGCGAGGGTAATATACCCAAGGGCAATAGATCAACGACCGGGCAATGTTTCCTGCTTCGTAATTTTTTGTCACTTGACGGATTTACGCTTAGGCCTATCTCATTCCCTGTGAGTCCTCAATTCGTTTGCACGGTCCAGTGCATCCATCGCATCGGTCCAGCTCTGAGCTGTTCACCAAGCTCGTTTGCCGTCCAGCACATGGTGGATAATTATGCTTCAGGTCGCAGCTTGCCGGCACAGTCATTGGTTGTTCTACTATGTGTATATGCCTCTCAGTCTCTGTATAGTGGTGATCTATATATATACATATATATATGTATGAGCTGAGATTTTTTTCTATTACATGGTTGCTCAAATGAGTTCTCAAGATCTGTATACCGTGTGTTCTCTCTGGGGACTCAACCCTTCTTTCTTTGTCAGAGATTGAAAAAAAAAAAAAAAAAAGGAAAAGAGATCTAACTCCCTGTCAACAGATAATCAGTACCAACATGCTAGGCAGTGTTTTACATGCCAGGATCTGGGTGTATTTAGATAAACCACAATGTGGGACAGGATGGAAGGAGGAGAGAGAGGGAGGGTGGGGGTAGAGGGGGGTGGAGGGGGGTAGAGAGAATATCTTGCGACATTGCACCAAGTGTGTACTGGTGTTATCATACCATGTGGTAAATAAAAAGTGCTTTTAGACTCCAAAGAGAAATTTTTATCGTAATATGTGGAGTAACCTTCAAATTGAATATCACACAAATGTTATGGGGAAATGTATACAATAAAAACATTTAGGAAAACAATAAATTACTACTTAAAATATACAATTGCAGTTGTTCAAACTAAGATACCACCATCTTGATATCTGTATTCAAAGAAGGCTAATGATTCATTTAATACTTCGATTCAATCATTACAAAGTTGTCCGCATGCAGTCAATTCTTAGCTCCGGTCTTATTAGCCTTAATTTTAATCCTGAACTGACTGATCACTGATTCGAATCCTGTTTTAGCCAAAGATTGCTTCGCGCTTTCCCGGCCCAGACACTTTCGATGTCCATGTGAATCACATGCAAGCCCTCAAGGGTACTGACTCTGACACCAGGAAAGTTTCTCTATTATACGAGTCGAAATTTGAACAGCTGAGATGATCGTTTTAAACAAAACTTCAATACTTAAAAATGACATTAATGTTTTAAACTTGACATTTTCCACATGTCACAAAAATCCCACTTTTTGAGTGGAACTACTTTAATATACTTCTTCGAAAGGAACATCTTCCTTTTATAGCTTTTTTTTTTTTTGAAACTCAGTATGCTACTTTAAATATCAAGAGATGAATCAAAAACAATGTTTTAAAGAACACCATTGAGACATTTTATTCACTATCTCACCATTTTTTTTTTGAAACTCAGTATGCTACTTTAAATATCAAGACATAAATAAAAACAATGTTTCAAAGAACACCATTGAGACATTTCATTCAGAGACACTATCTCGTCATGCTTGAACAATGAGGGTTCTAGGCGACTAGGGCGAGGCAAACCACTGCAAGTGACATCCTTTAGTGCATGCTCTAACTCACAGTGACCCGGTGTGGCAAGTTTGTGAAATTAAGAGAATTGCAGTAAAGATAAAGAACAACATTTCAATATTAGTGAATATACTAGAGCTCTCCAGACAACTTTTACTTTTATGGATGTATCAGCTATTGTGTCAACAATATTTGATCACACTGTAGCCTACCCAGTTTCCAAAACATATATGGATATACCCCAACATGATTGTTGTTTACTCACATGATCATCTTCAGTCCCCTGCATGTAATGATTAAAACCATTCTTGAGGTAGAAGACTTGTAGTTTTTCTTCGAATAGATTTCTTCTGCCATTTTAACCTCTTATTTTACTGCAGTTTTGTGTCATGTCACTTTCGATTTGTCATAGTGCCAAATCATACAGTTCTAAGGTATTGGGCCTAATATAAGTGTGATTAGATTACCTCTTCTCAAGGTTTTCCTCACATTTCCCTTTTAACATGAAATATATTACAGAATGATTAATGCTTGACGATAAAGGTATATTGAATATGCTAATGAGATAATCTTTCCTTTGGATTTATAACTACTTTTGACTTCCACTAGTGGAGGAGGAGAAGGAGGAAAACCCACGATGATGGCACGATCCATCCTCGATCAAACCTCTTCAACAGAGGGAGGGAATGGATGATGCCAAGTGAGAGTGAACTTATAACTGGGCTATCCCAAATATTTTTATACTTTTGTTTGCAACTTGAGGAGTTGATTGTTTTTGACAAGTTATAGATGGGCATTTATAGTTTGTGAAACCTGTCTGTGATTTATAGAGACAGTAGGAGTTTGACTGTGGCATAAACAAGGTTCCTGGGTACTTCTCTTAGGGTTATTGACCCAGGTGGTATGTGATTATTGTCTGAATTATGTAACCTGGTATGAATGTTCACCATGTCATGGGATATATATATAGATAGGTACTGTCATTGACTATTGACATCCCTCGCACTGCAACACACAGACGTTAAAGGGAATACGGGTATGTAGTGACACCAAAATTGCTAGATATATGCTAAATTGGCCACAACGGTTTACAATCCTAATAGTGAATATTTCATTATATTAGTTCATGTACACGTAATTTTCTGTATTGGAATGATATGTGAGTAACTCCCCAAATAAAGAGTAGTCTAAACAGTTGTATCATAAACTTCTTTTATCCCAAAATTTATTTCTTCAACCTTACAAGAAGTTCAGGGACACAAAAGAAAAAGAAAAATTCACTTCCAACTAGGCTGTTAAAATAAAGAAGGGCCAAAAGAAAGAGAAAAGAAAATAGAACAAAATCTATTCCCAGAAATTTGCAAACAAAGGCAATGATCATGGAAATAAGAGTGGTAAATCATGTCCGATTGCGTCTCCTAAACCAGTTCGTTTCAAAGATAACACAAAATGAAGTCATGGTAGAGACAAGACTGGTTCATGACCCTGTTTGTTTAATGCAAATCAGTGAGGTGTTGCAAGGCTTTGAGATAACGCCAACTTAATGTTTTTGCGATGAAAATCTGAATTAGCTATAGGTGAGACGTCGTTATCCGGGCGTAGTTATCAGGGGGTAAGTTATATCCGCAAAACACTCGAAAGATAAGATGCTGCATTAGGCATTCATAGTCTGGAGATGATTTCAATCCGTCAAATATTTTGTAATGAAAACAAACTTTGTATTCATGTGTCTTTGTTCCCTTGGGGTTTTTTTGTATGTGAAAAGTGTGTGAAAGGTGTGAGTTTAAAGATCATTAATGTTGTCCTTGTCCCCCTCCAAATATGTAAGAAAGTCATGTAACGGTCACTTATTCTGAAATATCTCCCAATCGTTATTACACTATGTCACCTGCAAAGGCATTTTCCCTCCGAACGACATTTTAATTCGTCAAAATATTTGACTGTCGTCGTCTTTGAGTGTTTGGGAATTATCAGGAGGGTCAGAGCATCCAAGAAAGTACTGTAACGTGTAATGTTTTTAACTCCGGAGACAAAACTGATGACCATCAATATTAAAGAAGCATGTTTGTGTCAGCTTTAGTTGTTTCGATTTGCTCGGACAGACAAAATTAGCACATGAATGATACTCTGCAACACCCCCTCCCCTTCCCCTCTTTACATGGACAATTTAGTTTCTAATCAGAGGGAGTAATTTTTCTCGGTTTGTTACATGCCAAGTTTTTAAAGTACTAGGGAGAAGAAGAATTATTTTTCTTGACCAAGAAGTTGAAGGGAAAAAGTTTTGACAAGTTTTGTCATGGTCTTACAACCCTCTTTGCTCTCCAGGGTAAATTTGTGAAGATTTTTGCACTTGCTCCTACTCATCAGTTGTCAGGCTCAGTGGGGCCTCCAATGCATAGTGACAGGCTTAATGCAACCAAACTGCCCCAGGGGATGTCACCCACCCCCCATTGTAGGGTTGCTCTATATTTGAAAACAGGAGGGTAGTATGATGGGTGCAACATGGGATATCATATCTGTTACCCCAATGGTCATGTTTCTTACCTGGCTGGGTTGGGTGTAGGTAGTGGATCTGACTATAGCAACTCTTGGAATCCCGACCTAATTCTGAGAGACGGGAGACACAGACTCTAAGATCACTGGTCGTTAATAATTATAATGTAATTCGCAGAAACTGATGGCCACTTGATTGTTTTAATTTAATTTCCTCATTTATTTAGAGAAATCCTGCTTTAATTCCAGCTTCTTTTTTTGTTGAAAGTTATTGAAGAAAAAAAGAAAGAAATTCTCGATTCTTTTTGACACATGAGAGAATAATGTATGCATTTAATATATCTGTCAGTTAAAGCTGTTTTATTCAGGTTACTGAATTTTCAAAAGGCCGCATCAATCAAACTTTGGGCAGGGTTATACCACGACAAGTGCGGGGATATTTTTACATGGAAGAGTTTCTGACATGAAAGCTGTATCATATATTTTGACACTTTAACTCAGCGGCTGTACACAAGGGGGATGGGACCTGCCACTTCCTCAGGAACTTTGCATAATGGAAAACGACAACAGATTGTGGAAAAGTGTGAGGTTATGAAAACATTGATCTAAAAAGTGCCATGGAAGAAGTTAATATTATCAAATTTTGTCACTTGTTCAATGAAAAATAGCTTTCAGAATTTTAGATCTGAAAAGAAAAGATAAAACTTATGATATGAATTGTTGAAGGTGGAAATTTTACAACTTTCTGACTCCTGACTTCGAATCCATCGTTTTCTCATAATCTGATTGTTCTGACTGCTCTCAAATTAAAAGAGAATTTTTAAAACTTTCTTTGGTATATACATTTATATTTTATTTACTTGGTCTGGTTTGGCAGCAGTGACAGTTCAGAAAAGTTTGACATATAAATTTTAGTTATTTATAAAGGTTTAACTTATTTAACTTATTTATTTTCTATGTTTCACTACTGTTGTTATCATGAAGTTACAGTCCTATGGAATTATGATTGACATGTTTAATTCAACTTCTGGATGTTTTCAGTACTGAATTTTGAACACATAAATTTTGAATAATGCATTTTTCAAGAGTCTTGGCCAGCTTCATTAAGCATGGAGATTGCATGGCAGATATCGGGGTGGGGGAGGGGGAAGGGGGTGCAATATGGTATGAGTAAAAACTTCACATAAGTAAAAAAAAAGAAGTTTATTCCAAAAGCTTTAACTTCCTTTGTAAATACATGGCTTCAGTATATTGATCAGCATTGATTTTTTGTATTTTGTCATCCATAGTATTCAATGTTGGTGTGCTTCTTTGTTAAATTAAATCTGGGTAAAAGAACAGAAATTCGTACTTAAAAAGTACTTTTGTGGTTAGAATGAAAGAAGGTCAAGACAGAATAAAACAAACTTTAAATTCCAATGAGAACAGTGATAAAATTTGGAGATAAAAAGGCAAGTTTCTTTATTGAAAATGTTGGAAGTAGTTTAAGGTATAAATGAGTCATAAACAAGATGTTTCTGAATTGCTGCTTCCCTTTGGAATATCCTCTCAAGATTAATTCATGTTGATCTGTTTGGGAATATTAGAATTCCATTGTGAGTATGTAATGGTTTAGTCATCTCCATAGGGCTTCATAGCCTAGAATTCCATGTCCAAAGAATTACTTTTATTGTCCTCACATCAAATCCCACAATAGATTTTTTAATGTTTTTCCCCTTTAATTAACTTGTCAATTATCTGACATCGCTGAGCATTTTTGTTTCCATCCAGGCGCTTATATTTGATGAACTTAATTTTTAATCTTCTCTCTAATTTTAATGGTTACTTTGAAATAAGAAACTGAAGGTAATGTGCAGAGACACCTTCCTTTATTGGACTTGGATGTAGGTTAATGTAAACATTAAGCATTAACTTAAGTACAAAGGGACTTAAGTACAAAGCAACTTAAGTACAAAGTTATGAAAAATGCTTCAGAATTATTTTCTTGTATTTCTGACATGAAGAGTTCTTATAGGTAAAAAGGAAATAAATTTAAGAGACGGGGGAATTAATTCAAACTTCCCTCATAACACTTTTGGAAGACAAAACATATGGTATAGCCTACACTTACTAGTGTAAATTGCTGGGTTAATATGGGGTGTATTTCTCTTCACATTTGGTATTATACCACCCCACCCCCTCCCCCCCCCACACACACACAGACGACTCTCCCTGCCCTTTGTTAAAAAGCTCTCCATCTATCCCCATCCCTTCCCTAGTATCTTGTTATCCCATTACAGCTTTGTCAAAAGTCATAATCACCCTCCTGAATCACCGCTTAACGGATCCTATGACACAATGAGGAGATGATTTATTCTGCCTCTTAACATCTGTTTGTATAACATGAAGCACATCTTCAAACTGAAGTGACATCCTAAAGATTTTTATCTTACTTCAAATCCATCTGTTTTTATCAATGTCATACCACACAAAATGATGTGTCATCATTAAACCCAGAGACATTTTGCCAATATTCTCTCTCTATTTTTTTTCTTCATTTTGTGGGTTTGCTTCCTTTTCCTCCTGAAAATATGTTGTATCAAAAAAAAAAAAAAAAAAAAA
>JAIPMN010000514.1:9911-22478 GCA_020650975.1 Apostichopus californicus
TACCCCCCCCCCCCCCCCGCACTGTGGGTAATGGATGAAAACTCTACTGTGAAGGTGAGTATTAAATGAACCCTAAATAATGATGGCCTAAAAGATATGGACTAAAAGATGTTAGGGATGGTGATCTTTTATAAAGGGGAAATAAATTAAAGTGAAAAGAAGTGTCACTGATTGGTACGAAAGCCATAAAATACTGTCTTGTTCACTCCTTGTTGCTATGATAGAATTTAGAATGCATGCTATAAAAAAAGGCTTCTCAACACAAAATATGATTCATATCTTAAAAATTGATAAAACATGGCTTCATTTGAAGGCACTGTGGCATTTAAACTTATCTGATAAGCACTTTGAGGCCACTGTGCATGCATGGTTCTTTTAAAGTTCCTTCTGAAGCAATTTTGGAGTATTTTGGGCTGTGTCACTGTGTACCAGTTCCACGAATTTCGTTTGTTGACAAACACCGATTGTCACAGTATTATTGGTCTTGATGTTACGGCCAGGTATGCATGGGGATCCGTTTTGTACTATACCGCCCGGACCTCAGGCTATGAGCAATCAAATTATTAAAAGCCACAAACTATCAGTATATCAAAGTATCGAAATAACTTGATCAAATCTGATAAGCTAAAACAAAAATGTCTGAAGGATAAAATATTTGGCTACGATCAGTAAATTTCTGTCATTCTGATGTCATGGTAGTGTCAGTGTGTATATTGATATGCATTTATTAAATCTGGTATCATGTAACATATCATACAATTATTGGAAATAAGGTGCAACCATTGGGCTGGCTACTAACTGTGATGTTTTTAAAGGATGCATGCAGTGCAGGTTTTATCCAGTTGATGTTCATGGCTCATGCATTATAACTCTCTCAAATTGTTTGCAACCCTTCATCTGTTTGATCCATGTATGAATATTTCCCGTTGGTTCTGTATGTTGGTGCATTTCACTTCACTCCTCAAGTACTATTTCCTCCCCCCCCCCCCCCTCAACAACACGTCCCCTCCAATCTACATAGCGGACTTGAAATGTGCCCATATGGACCCCCTACTGGGTCACTGCCAGATTCCTCTTCCATCTTAATTTACCAAATGTCTGAACTTCTCTTACACTCGTTGTCTTGTGTGTCTTCGGTATAGATTTAGCTCCATTGAACGAGATACTCGTCTAATGTCTAGTATTACCTTCATTTCCACTACTATACTCTAGCTGCGAGCGAGAAATCCCAGAAATCTGGTCTATGAGCCTATTTAGCTTCCTTAAATATTTGATATAATTCAGAATTTTCAGACAGTCATAAACCGATAATACCGAAGTATATTATACTGTTATAGTCATAAAACCGAAGTTAACATGAACAGTAGCTTCATTTTGGTCAAAATCTGCAATGCTTCATAGTCACTCAAGGCGAGTATTGCACAAATGTTGAACGCTGGTTAAATGGATTAAAAATTCCATTTGGAAAATTGTAAGTGGTAATCAGTCGATGTTAGTTTTACATGAACTGAGTGCCACGGTAAGTCGATAGGAGAGATAATACATCTCAGCGGTGTCTGTGGAATTCGGCCATTTGGCTAGCTGTAATTAAAGACTGTTGGTTTTAAAACATTAGTGTCCATAGTATCACTTTCAGTTGTACAGAGTTAACTAACAAACAAAGTGTGACTGTAATAGAATACATACAGTTATTAAAGGTAGGCCAGTATAGGTTTGTCAGTTTTGTGATTGACAGCATTGAGAGCCAAGAAGAAAGCCCTTCAAGTGACTTCATTTGTTCCACATACATATATAATGTTTATCAAATAAATTTGATTCAACTGTTAAAATTGTTAATATTGGTTAAAAATAGAAAACGTAAAAGAGAGATCCGCTCAGGATACACATACAACGTGTACAATTGTACATGCTTGTAATATGTATATTAATTCTAAGTTTTTGTAATAATTGTATTAGTACCTGTACATTTGATAATTAAATTAATAGAGAGGGAGATGTGTTAATGTAGCTCTCTCAACCCACCTTCTTTTACATTTCAACCAAATTCTGTTATTTAAAAACAGTTTTGGTAACTAAGAATATTACGTTTGGTTTATCTCCTCGATCCTACCATCAAGTTTGTTACAGTTGTAATCTTTTTCATGCCAGGCACTTGCAGTACTATATGATGTGGCTGCACTAAGTACTGTCACAGTTACATGGTGGTCAAGTACCCTGCTACTATAGTGTACTATATTGCTGCTTCCTATTTGATGTTTAGTTTATATAGAGTTTGGAATAGTGGCACAAGGCCACATGCTTGACATACTATCATTTCCTTCATTCTTTAATATTCATCCAGAATGCCTGGCTCAAAAAACTCGGCAACTATATGGTCAAGAGATAAATTCTCAAAACCAGAAAAGTCTTAGGTAAAATATGGTTGGGATTAGGCACAATCTTTGAAAGAGGTCATATTTTATTGTATACATACCATATAAGAAAATGCATATCTGTATATACATGGCCTTAATATGACTCTTTTGAGTAGAGGTTACTGTACTTTTTTCTGTTCAAATACTACCAACTCCCGGAAGGCATATATGCTCTTGAAATATTTTTTCTTTGTGGTATGGATGTTAAGAACAATGTCTTGTCAAGAGTACTGCATGCATCTTTTATGGAATCATACTCTGTACAACAATTCTGTATCGCTGGTCTGTGTTGGTTTCATCACATTGTATGTACAGTAGGAGTACTGTAGAATGTGTATGTGATTTACACTGCAGCATAGGTATGTGTGTGTGTGTATGTTGGTATAGTAATAGTAATAGCAATTATGTCATAGCTTGCATTGCAATGACATGGAAGTAGAGATTAGACATCCTTGGTACTTCAGTACAGTTAGCATATGCAAATATATACAACATTATAATTTAAAGAATAAAATTAATGGAGGACTGTAAAACAGCCTTTTCGCATATTGGTTAAATACTTTTTAACAAACCTGTACCGAGTAAATTTCATAATAAGATTGCATAATCAAACTGAAATACCAACATCTAGATTATGTAAATTATGTAAATTATAATTAGCTGACAGTTAATGAATTTGATTGGATTGCCAACATTTCATCATGCCCCCAGATGCTTTTTCATAACAGTAATATCACATGCAAGAAACAACAATTTAGTAAAACATGTCGAGGAAGGAAATAATTTAGCACTCTTTACGTTTCGTGTATCAGATTTCAGGTTTAATATTTCTCGTAAAAACATCAACAATATGCTTCAGTATTTTCCTTGTCCATTTTTGCATATCATTTAAGCAATGTGATACAGGATAAATATGATAATCCCTTGCCGGAAATGTAAAGTGCTTTAATACCTGTAGCAACATCAGTGTGTGTATATATATACTGTACAGAGGGTACAAAGAGACCAGTTGGTTTATTTTTACCTTGAACATGTACAGCAGAACTGCACATTGTAAAAGTGGACAAGAATTTAAAGCATCTATAACTGGTAGATTAAGAAAACAGGGTTAATTAGGGATTTGTAGGTTGATTGATCACCTGTTCAGATATGTAAGATGTCTCCCACTCTGCATATTGTACTTTCCAAAAGATCCTAAGCTGAATAACAGGATCCTTTTAGCACTGGAAGAGAAAGTGTCCCAGAAGAGTGGGCACAGTGTTAAAACGTACCATTCGTGTAGTTTAGGTAGATAGGAATGTGCATGTAGATTGGAAGACAGGTAAGTATCGTTGCTCGTGAAGGAGACTGTAACAAAGTGTAGTTATAGATACCTCTCCTAGATACATTTATTTCCTTAAAAAGCACTGGCAGCCACATTTTCCAGTATTTCCAGGTCTGTATATTTAACTCACATCCTTTTAATCAGTTTAAAAACCAAGATTAATATTTGTAGTAAACCACAAAATATTGAAGTTAATGTTGATGATACTGAAAACAGGTTTGTTGTCACAGCCAGGCTGTCATCGGTGATTAATGGCTTCTGAGATTTTATGGAATTATTTGCAAGTAGTTGTTTGAAAGTGAAATCATCCAGTTTCAATTTATTCTTGGCATTCTTGAACATTTTATTGAAAAATTCTAAGAGGAATTCAGAAACTACTTTCTCAGTGCCTTGTAGGTTAAGTGAGTGGTTGGTAAATTTTCACATATGTTGTGGTGTTATTTGTGTAAATGAATGAATTGCATGCTGTGGAATAAAATTAGAAGAGGAATGTTCCAATTTTGAAGAAATAAAGGGAATTTAGTATTTCTAGAATGCTAATCAGAAAGAGAAGAATGGCTGTATTTACTTCGCTCCTCTCTTACCTGTCTCCCACTCCACAATTGCACTTTCCTATTTACCTAACTACACATTTGGAAACGTTTTAGCACTGCGCCCTCGCTCCCTGGGCCACACCCACTAATTCCTCCTTCCGTATTTACCACCCGGAAGTTGTTACACATAGTCTTCCGCAAAATTATCGCTTGTGATTATACGACTATTTTTTTGCAATTTTGGAATTCATCTTTGGATAATTCGGTTGCTGAGACCTTCTTTCGTCACTGTACCAAGAAGAACTCATAAGTATCCTTTTATTTACGTACAATTTCTGATTGCATGTTTCTCTCTTTCCGTGTGTGTTTTGTCTGCTTCCTCGTTGTACATTTTTGTATGTACAGGTACCGGTTGTGCGACACCTCAGAGGTGGGCGTTTCCTCCCTCGACCTTTAGCTGTTGTGCTAGGTCATTAAGCTCCCATCACTATCTGATGGTTCTACCCCACTCCCCCGTTCCCGACTGCCCAGTGGCGGCCTGGCGGGAGTCCTGTGGGGCGCTTTGGGAGATCTCTCTCTCTCACCCCTTGCCTTAGCTCACGGTTCGTCCTAACTTGCATGTTAGGCTCCGTGTATAGGTGCCTTAGCTGTTGTCCCAACTTCGTTTGGTTCTGCGATAGTCTTACTAGGCCTACCGTCTTCGCGGCGGTCTTAGATTAGCCTCTCCCCCCTTCCCGGGCAGGCTCTCGAGGACCCATTCCTCCCTAGAGGCTGTTAACCCGTTTGGGTTTACTTTTTTAGAACATCAGGCTTGGGAACTACCCAGGGGTTGTTCCCCCGGAATCCTAGTAGGATCTCCGTCTTCCCCCCGGGCTCACCCGGCTAGATACCCCGGCATCTTTTACCGGGGACTGGGAGGGGATCGCTTCCGTCAATTCGGTCCCTACAAATTGGGCAGAATAACACAAAGTTACAACCAAGTACAACAAAGTAGTAAAATGTAGTTTTGTGTTCTGTGTTTCATTTTCTAAGGATGAAGAGGGGACATCAAAATTCTTGGTTTACTTTAGCAGGGTCTATTGTGTCGTAGGATTGCATAGTTTCTATGCTTTTCTTAAATGTACTAGTTATGAGTGGTAAAAACCATAATTACCTCTCATTTGTCAGTTACTTTTGCCCAGAAGTGTCCATCAGAGATTCCGTACAGGAATTCCCAGTGATTTCAGTGACTGCAGCTTGTCAAGTTTTGCAGCACTAGAAAGGACTGTGATATGACAGCGCCCTCTATTGGCTGAGGGTGTGGCTGGAGATCCCCAATTGAATTATTGTCCTAGAGCCCATCAGCTACCTGTCTTCTCCTAATTAATGCACCCTTAAGTCCTGAATTTATCATATTTACTTCGTTCCTCTCTTACCTGTCTCCTCACAACCTCTGCACTCTAGCTCTACCATGTCTAGAGTGAACTGGTAACCTTTTAGCACTGTGCACCCTCTACGACTGGACCCCTCCGGTCAGTGACCTCACTTGGTGCAATTAGAATGATCATTTTTGTGTCAGATTTTTATCGGTTCGAATCTTACGGACAGGTAAGCTCGTCACTCATAATTTATCTAACCTCGGTAAGTTTCGGCATTTTCCTTAAAACAGTTCTTCTGTACATTCCTCCCTTTAATGAGATAATATATATTTAACTATACAGATTCCTTCAGGAAAAAGTCACTAGAGTTTACGTTTAGTCTAGGGTTGTATCTCTCACTCAGTTTAATATTTAAACCCATTTTAATCTGCATTGCCAAAAAAAGTACTTTGTATAATTCTGATGAAACATGTACACCTGCAAGAGATGTACCAACATGAGGATATTTATTGCCAAAGCCTTACTCGGTCCAAATTCTCTGCAAATCTAAAAATTTGGGATATTTACTAGCTAAATGCCGTTGGATAGTTTGTTTTGCCTGAAGAAACTTCTTGTTACAATTTTCTGCCAGCAGACATTAAGACCACAAACATATGGTAAGTCTGTTAACAAAAGTCAAAGAATCAGGAATAATTTCCATACCTAACAAACATATACTGTTAGCCCTGTGTTACTGCTTAGTCTACAATATTAATTGGCTGCTTTCAAAAGATTGTACAGTAACTATTGTGTGTAAATATTGTGTGTTGTAATTCAGGCAAATGTTAGTGACAACTTGATTTTAATCAGATTTTTTAGCACTTGCATTTCTTAGCAAGTTGGAAAAATTGTGAAATCCTGTTGTGTTAATCGAGTGCATCTAGGTCAAATTTGCCTCTCAAAGGCATTCTTGCATCACCAAGTACAGATGATGGCTTCAAAGGCCATTCAGCATCTGGGCACATTTCAAGCAAATTGATAATGTCATTAAGCAGAAGAATCACACTTTTGGCCGCCAAAAAAATAATTAGTTGCTAGAACTGATGTGGGAGAGTGCAATATCTCTTCTATGATTTTATTAATAATTTTTTTTTTTCTCCCTTTCATTCGGTGTCAACGAAATAAAGTTAAACTAGGGTGGTTATCAATTTCTATAGATCAGAGACACTCTCAGTGCCTTTGGGGCTTGTTATTTTCTGAATGAATGAATGAAATGAGAAGATTAGTCCGGTGGTGTAAGCAGGCTGTAACACAAAGATTGAGAGGTTGTACTGTATACAGTGGAGTGTGTACCTGGCATTAGCATAATCGCTACTTACGTAGTACAGTGCACTGCTACGTACAGCAGTACGTACATTAGCATTATTGATGTGGGCAGTGGTGATCACACATGTATGCATTGTGAATATAAAGTAGTCATTAACATGACTGTAATACAAACTTTAGTGGTTTAGATGAAAATTTATTTCGTGGTAGGTAAAGCCCTGGACATACGTGTTTAGCTGTGATTGATATAGAAAGAACCCTGGCATATACCAACGCATGTCATAGTTGTGCCTTGGCTGTGGGGGAGGGGGAGGGAAGGAGGGGCGAGGGGGAGGGAAGGAGGGGCGAAGACAGGAAGACCCACGGTATCATTGCAGACTTAGATAAAGTAAACTACTGTTATTGATCAGAAGCAGAAATTAAATCATGGAGTGTGGTCGGAGGACATGCAGGTTGGATACATACCATAGTGTACACGGGGGGGGGGTGGCTGGGGGGTGGAGGAGGGGGAGGGGAGTGCAAAAGAAACTTGAACATGTTATTCTAACTAACACTCCTTAACTTAGGTCACTGTACTACTAATTGACCACACTAAGCTATCCAGAGTATAATGTACAAATTGTGTGATTTAATACACCATATGCAGATTGTGGCATTTATGTATTTAAAATAAAACTTGGTAATGTCTGTTGTAATGTACCTAAAAACACAAAAGTGTCAAATTACTACAAAATTACATATAACTTTATTACAAGATGGAACCAGGATTTATAAATTTGTGATAAATGGAACCCGTTAGAGTTTATATGATAAGAATGAAATTCATATTTCATGATTATTTTGCCATTTGGGTAATGTAGCAGGGGCTGGCTCACAGTTGAAGAGTCTAAACTGATGACTATTTTCGGGTGCAAAAGGCTGTGTTCGAGAGTGCAAGAATACAGAGTGCAGGAATGCTGGGGCAGCGTTTGTTACTGTTCCCTAAAGTCTACTTGTAACTTGACAACATGTTGGTGTGGTTTATGTGTATACTACTGTACACTGCATACAGCTATAACTTGGCAAAGGATGGTATCCATGTACATACCTATCACTCATGAACCATTTCTTT
This sequence comes from Apostichopus californicus, assembly GCA_020650975.1. Taxonomy (NCBI): domain Eukaryota; kingdom Metazoa; phylum Echinodermata; class Holothuroidea; order Aspidochirotida; family Stichopodidae; genus Apostichopus; species Apostichopus californicus. The sequence goes on from JAIPMN010000514.1 coordinate 17,957, forward strand.
GTGTTGAATAGTCTTTACAGTAGTTAATGAAAAGGTCATTTAGGGTGATAACTTTGACAGGTCTTGTGTGAATTTATTGATTGATTGATTATAATAGTTCTGACAGAGGGAGATCTAATTTAGGGTGCATATTTATTGAAAATGTTGCACTATTTCTCTAGGATTTAATTTCAAACCTATTGTGAGTGCACATCTAGCATAAACAATGGCTTAAAGCAGCCTTTTACTCTATAGCCTATGTGTGCAATAAGCTTTGAGATGTCATTAGTACTTGTATCCATGGCTTTAGCCAGAAACTATCTGGATTGTCCATGGGAAACGGAAACACAATAATTGAAAATAATTAGAGGCAACAAGAAGAAAAGAAAGAATGATAACAGCTACATTTTAGTGATGGGTGGGGTGGATTTACTTACCACTCCACTCTTACATGTCTCTGTTGTATTCTAATCTATATGTCCATGAGAAATTGGTAACAGTTTAGCATTAATGCCCTGGCCAATCTCTAATCCCAATCCCCCATGTCCCTATTGATGTGGGCCCTGCTAGACTTGCCAGTGGCCCTTTCATAACTGTATAACCAAGAAATTTCCTCAGACTAAATAGAAGTTGAACATGGACCCGCTAGTTACAGCACCAGGAACGAGATGCTCGGGCTTCATCTGACAATTAAAGCACTGGAGTTTAATGGGAACAGTGTACACAAGGTGGCAATAATAATGAATCTTTAGGGATCAGGGGCTCTCCTTAGCCAAATGAAATTTATCGTTAATTAGTTAAGATGTTAATTATTACTTTAAATAAGTTACTCCTGGATGAAACTGTTTACTTCCAGTACGGCAATAAAGAATTACGATTCATTTTGACATGTTCTGTAACTTGGAAACCAATAGCAAGACTTGGCTGAATGAGAAATGAAAAAATTGCGAGCGAATAAAAACAGGAATTGCTAGATTTGAGTTATGCAGTCAGTGCTGCTAAAGTACACCAAATCCTGCACTACTGTTAGTATCCTATTCTGAGTTAATGCAGGCCCTACCTGTTGGTTTCTTGGAGATGATGCCCACGTACTGTACATATGTTGCTTATGATATGGAATACCTTATGCATAACACTGAAGATGAAAAAGTGATTTGGAACTCATGTACGGACCGTGCATTTTCTTTGTTCCTCACTTACCTGTCTCCCCACAACCCTAGCACTCTTGTTCTACCGATGCATAGAATGACCTGGTAATATATCCATTGATCATTCCATCATCAAAATGTTAGTGCTGTGTGTCATAACAGTGTTATCTCCAATTTACTACGCTCCTCTCTTACCTGTCTCCCACTCCACATCTGCACTTTCCCATCTATCTACACACTGGAAAAAGTTTCAGCACAGCGCCCTCGCTCCCTGGACACCGCCCACTTACACCTCCTTCCGAATCTACCACATAGGAAGAAACTACATGTTTTTGTTAGCGACTTTTACATAACAATTTTCACCCGTTTCTTACGAGTTTTGGAACTTCATCTTGGATCTGCGACCATTGAAGCTCCAAGAATTAGCACTTTATTAGTATCCTTTTGTTTTCATGCATATATTTTGTCACTTGTTATACTCTATTCCAAGCCTTTACAGTGTCTCTCTGTCATTTTGCACCCATTTACAGTACCATCCCTTGACCCTAATAGATAACCTAATGATGCTGTACACCCTCAAACACAGTTTGTTATGTACTGATAAGATGCAGAGATATGGTACACACACACAATACTTCATTTAATTGTCTGAGCTAAAGGTATATATACTGCACATTATGATGAGTCAATTAAAGCTGCATTATATATTCCATTATAAAAACAACCAAACTGATACCTATCTTGACAGTCTTTCTTTGGCATTAATATGTCCTTAATAATTGCACAATCATGATAGTGCATACCGTACTTTATTGCCCAAATTTTTAGCCCAGGTGAAATGATGGAGTGAATGAAACGTCCAAATGTATTAAAGCATCACCTTCATTTACTTTAAACAAAAGTAAAAGGTCTCATTCAAAACATTAATCATCATCATCATGAGACTTATGCGCCAGCAAATGTCGTGACCTCAATATAATGAAAACAAAAGCAAAGAAAATAAGCACAGTCAACATAATAAGGCAGAACACAGTTGGAGACAATTAATGAGGACACTTCTTTGGCAACTAGCTTTTTCTAAGATTCTTATATACAATTGACTTGTGCAGTTGCACAATTAAGCAAGTTTATACCTTGGCAATTTACAGTACGGTCAGACTGTTGTAGACTGTTGTTCATCAAGTGGAGATATATGCTACTCAATAGATTCCCCACCTTATTTAACCTTAACAAATATTTAAAAAAACACCCACATTGGAAGAAAGTTCTAAAGACAATTTGAGAAGTAACAAAGTTTAAAGTCACAAATTTTGAAAGCAAGATCATTTATGATGTACCGAACCTTGTTTAAGACATGCTCCTCTCAAATTTTGTACAAGCACTCTCTTTTCAAATAGCTCCCATTTGCAAGATTTTCCTCTCATAGGTCTGCTAAATAGATTCTTCAACGTGTATGTCTAATTTCGTTATTGAAACCTCACGGAAAGAAAGCTGTGAAGACACGCGTGGTTCGACTGGCGCGCACATTCAGAGCGAGAGAGACACGGTAAAATACTGGCTTAGCTGATGTTTGCTCGGCGGAGTCAACTTCTGTGTCGTTAGCAACAAGCCAGTAGTCCATCAGGGCTAATAAATTCAGTTCTTGAAACAAAGAGGCAGGGATAGTGAAACGATGGGATGCCTTTTGATACTGTGATAATGTTTGTCTGATGGAGAATGTCCAACTTTAAATAACAGCAAGTTGATGTGACCAGTCGTTGGATCACTTTCATGTGTGAGGATATATCAGTGTTCTTTCAGTGGGATGGAGAGGTTTTGCAAAGGGTAAATGTCTGTTACCTGTACATTACAAAAGATAGACATTTTACAATCAAGTTTGAATGCAGGTTTTGCAAATGGTACCTTCTGGATCAGATGTTGTAGTGCCAGGAGTGAAAGTGTCGTTGAAGTCTCTCTTCATGATGATGGCAAAAGTAAAGTTGTGTGTACTTTGGGAAAAGAAAGATGGTTCTCTTTTGAATCAAAAAGGCATGGAGGGAGGAGGTCACAGGGAGGGGAGGGGAGGGGGTGAGGGGAGGGGGTGGAGGCGAGGGGATGGGTGTGGGAGGAGAAGTGTATTAGTGGGAAAGAGGCAGTATTAAAGGATTATGGTAGCGCATGTAGCAGAATGGAACTCTCTTGGAATTTACTTCAGTCCTCGCTTACCTGTCTCCCCACAACTGTAGCACCTCGCTCTAATGTGCCTAGAATGAACTGGTAACCTTTTAACACTGCGTGCCCTCTGTGACCGGCTTCTTTGGTCAATGCCCTTCCTTATCATTCTACCATCCAGGGCTAATGTTGTGGGGAGACATGTAAGCTCGTCACTCGTAAATATCCAAACCAGTAAGTTTTGGAGTTTCTTGCTGTTTTCTGAGTGTTTTATATTTACACTAATTTGTTGAATTATGATACACGTTATTATATTGTGTAATAAATACTTTGCTGCATTTTCGCCGTACACTTGTCCAAACAACTGTAACTCTTCTAGTCTTAATTCCAGATGCCAAAACAGTATGAAATCTTTGAAGGTAACATTGTGAATGGTAGATCTAAAATGAAGAGGACATGGGCAGAGACACGGAAGGGTCAAATTTAGGTCCTCCTCAGGATAGATTTTTTCACCGGCTTAATATTTGTAAATCGAGTAAACTTACAGTATGAAGTGGACTGGATTTTCAACATATAATCATCACCAGACATTTTTTTCTGTCAGCATTAATCTCATGCAAAAAGCAAATTTAAAATTTAAAATTGTCACTTTTTTGATGAAATTTGAAAGGAAACATGAATTGACTAGCTTCTAAGATATATTTAACAGTATCATTCAGTATCAAGTGCCCTCAAGCAATTTATCAAACTCAGCTCAAAAATCTATGTTGAAGAAGGTGAAAATAAAACACACCTTTTTGACATGATTGGTAATTTGGTCCTGTGTATAACCTTGTCAAGTTGAAAACTGTAATATTTACTTCGCTCCCCGCTTACCTGTCTCCCCACAACCTTAGCACCGCATTCTACCGTGTCTAGTATGCCCTGGTAATCTTTTAACACTGTGCACCCTCACTGACCTTCAGTGACCTAATCCTTCATATTTTACCAACCAAAGTGTCAGAACACGTTTTCGTATTGGAAAAATTTTTAAAACCAGTAAGTTTTATAATACCCCCACACCTTCTGCAGTTTACCTTTGAAGAATGGTTCTCGCTAATACATATGTATTTAACAACATATTTCTCCATCTTTGTTATGGGCACTTGCTTTCTCAACCTTTGAACCCATTATTTGACAAAATTCTAGACATGTGGCGGGGAAAAACAGAGACAATTTCTCAAAGTTTTGATGATCGTTGAGGG
>JAIPMN010000515.1:0-14611 GCA_020650975.1 Apostichopus californicus
TTTAATAATAACTCTACCCCTTTAATAATAACTCTACCCCTTTAATAATAACTCTACCCCTTTAATAAGAACTCTAGTACTTTAATAATAACGCTACCCCTTTAATAATAACTCTACCCATTTAATCCAGTCAAGCGAATCATTCATGCGACGCACCTATTCAATGCGAGCACCGGATTATACAGTTGTTTATTATTCTGCCGATTCGAAGTAAGCTATCACATTCATATGGTACGGATTCTAAAGTCAGGCCGATACTTTTCATCAGGAGTTAGGACTAATTAAGTCTAACGAAAACAAGAAATAATCAGGTAAGTTTCTTGTATTTTTCATAAATAATGCAAAATCAGCTTACCGTACTAAAGTATAGGCTTATAGCAGTATCGTTTGGTGTACCACTAACGATCACGTTAGGCCTAGCCTAGTACCACGTAATCACGTATGATGGACCCTGCGAAGTTCAGACACATAAGAGAATAAGAGGGGATTTTCACCCTTCAAAAAATACCTCAATGGAACAAAATTCACCCTTTATTAGATCAGCTTAGCAGACATCAATTGTGAAAGTTTCAATATTTTAGGGAAAATATTGTACTTTTAGTACAGGAAAACATTGGGGCTTGAATAATATTAATAATGTGTAGGCTAGGCCTACCTGATTTTGGTTAATCATTGTAAAGAACATGTGGGTGTAATTATATTACAGGTTTGGGTTTAGATATTGTCACTCTATTTTTAATCCTTTATAACTGTTCGATTTGATTATTATTAGTACAGTAAAAAAACAAACAGTTGGTTTTAGTGTCGTTGGTTAGGGTACATGTTGTTGAAAACAGGTGTACACTATAATTACATCGAGCCAACAACGTCCATTGTTGCTTAGTTCAGACGGCAGACTATAATGGCCGCCAAAAGTTAGTAGGGAATGAATATCTACAATATACTGCCTTAGTTTTTATCTTTAATTCATAATATATTTATTACATTCACTGAAATTGTGGTTGATTGGTAAAAGTGTTGATTTTGAGAGCAGTTTGGCGAGTTTTCATTAAAATTAACGTAATGTTCAAGTTCCTGAGGAACATGTTGTTCAAATTCAAAGGTCATTTTTTGTGGAAAGATCAAATAATTTTTCATTATCCGGCCGGATAGTCCAGCCGGACTGGATACCCGGTACACCCCTATTTCCACAGAGTTATGAGAATTGCCTGAAGTATTCTTTGAACTACTTGATGCCTGGTGGGTAACAGGAACTGCAAATTCTTGTATCTGGGGTCCAAGCTAGTCGCAATTATCCCTGGCGTGGCAGCAGTACCATCTAAGTCGAACATGCAATGAGAAAAAAATTAAAACTACTAATGACTTATTCAAGTACTGTACTAAGATAATGTGGGAGGATTTCCTTCTTCTCATCGGTCAGTCAAACCTGAAATTAAAGTTTGTTTCGTTAAATGAAAATGGTTAAAAAGGTAAGTTGACATTGTAATGTGAAAGCTGGGCACAATTATAATTTCATTAATATATATTTGATCAGATCAGGGTACAATCAAATATTTAATTTCTAAATTTGGTAGGGTGTGAGATTTTTTCTAGTGATCCCCCCCCCCCCCCGACTACTGGCCGGATAGGATTATGTGTTGAAAAAATAATTTGGTGTTTATCAGTCATGTGTTGTGTGGGCCTTTGTGTAACAGACCATTGAGACCAAATGGGTGCAAGTGCGGCTGTGCGGGACATTTATTTAGGGGAGGGCAGGGGGTGTAGAGTGTAGACATTCAAGAACGTTTTTTATTATTTTATTTTTACGTTCTGGTGACTTCACGTTGAACAACCTCTTTAAAGTCACACTCTGCAGGTATGGTGTCCTCATCTGTTGTCTTTATGTGGACTACGGCGATACCACTCATTATAGGAAACACGTTGGAAACAGTCCGGTACTGTAATTGTAATTGAAGAATGTTTTCAACACCAAGTCAAGCTGGTAATCTTGTAAAATAGGTATATTCCAAGGCACGGGCGGTGATTTGTTTCAAATATTGGGGGGGACATTTGCTTGGGTGCAGGCGCGTAGCAACTTTCATCCCCAAAATTGTTCGCCCGCTTCGTGATATTTTATATTGTTTATATGGTTACTGCAGGTTGCTACAGCCCTATTTTCCTTTTTTATCGGCAAACCAAATTTCATTACGGATGTGGTCCGTCTTAATTTATTTCGAAAAAAAAGTAAAAACTACTTTCGATGAAAGTCTGTGACGTGTTTTGGTGGTATTTAGTAACAAATTGTGACACGGTTAGACAGGCGCATAGCGAGGAATTTGCCAAAGGAGGGGCGAAGCTTGTAGGCAAACTATCTAAGCGTAGCGCCACCATGAGTTGGCGCGAAGCGTAAAAGAAAAATTTGGCCGAAAATGCCTCCCGGATCGCTGGAAATGGCACTTCCCAGGCCTTGTCAGTTGCATCTAAGCATTTTCTATTTTAAAATTACCAGCGATACCTTAAAAAAATACAAAAAATATGCTCGAGGCGGGGTGGTTGCCCCCTTTGCCCCCCACCCCCCTTGGCTACGCGCCTTTGGCTAGAAATCTTCTAGGAGACAGGCCAAATGGAAAACCCATATCGATGTGGATCATATATATGATTGTACGTACTTACACTCATACAAAAGAGATGTACAGACATGATAATAATCATGAGTGACAACTTGCTATACGGTCACAGGTCACAGAAACGACCACGAAGAGTCATTTACCCCATGTTGTATGTGTTGGACGAAGTTTTAGCCACCGCCAAATATGATTTGGATAAATAATCTCACGCATTATTTTCTATTTATAGCCACCAAAAAAAAACTATGCCACCAAATATTGGGGGGATATTAGATACTATATCCCCCCACCTAAAATATTTGTGTAAATTTGTGTAAATATATACATGTCCCCCCCATGATCGCCGCTCATGTTCCAAGGTTTCGTGTTCTCAGGAATAAAATGATATAACAGTTATTGCAATTTTATCGGGTTCTGTGCAACATACTGTCGTTTTATTTTTAGTAAATTAGTAATGCTACAGTGTAGGCTAAGTTTAGTTTGTATTTAGGTGTTCCGTGCAAGGACGATAGTATGGAGTGTAATGGAATCAACGTCCGGATCAAGGACTATGCCTACCCAGTACCCAGCCTAACACAGTACAGTAGCCTAACAAGTTACTGTAGGTTACATAGGGCTAACAAATTAGACCTGGGCTAGGCCTAATTTAATGTTAGCAGAGGCCCTAGGAGCTCGAGGAGCATCTCTGTGAATTACAAAGGAGAATAGCTAGCTTAGCCTAACTTTAATAGCCCATGCTTGAAGTCATGAACTGTATGATGGACACTAGGCAAGATACAAACTTACAAAGTTTAAACATACATACTGTAACAAGAGGGGATTTTCAGCCATTAAAAATACCTGTATAGATCAGTGTAGCAGACATAAATTATGAAAGTTACAAAAAATTTGGGCCTAGGCTAGCCAACATTGAATGAGACGGGTGGGAGGCCGGGGATGAATCATATTAATATTTGGCCGAATTTGTCCCATCTATTTTGTCAAGGATTGTAGGCGAAGTACCAATTCAGCTAGTCCCTCGGAGCCCTACCCTGTTATCATTCAATTCACATCTTGATCGGCAAGTTTCCATACCTTTTAACTTGTCAAGTAAATCTACCGGGACCCTAGTACCTAGTTAAAGTGCAAACTAGGCCTATAGCCTGGGATCTATGGCCGAGGGCGGACTTCTACGTAACAATGCTGTTACCACGACAACTGTGTCAACCTGGTGAATACAAAAGGTCTAACGTTACTGATTGCACCTAGGCCTAACTTGATCAGCAGAGCAGAGAGATTTGTTTAAACATCAAATAATTGTATAGTTGTTATCTGTCACTGAACACTAATCGTTTTAGCAACAAGAAAGTCAAGAAAATTTCTTTTTTAATTACAAAGTACAATAACTGAACGTTTTCTACAGATTGGTCTGTTTTCACCAGCAAAAGTCCGGTGAATGTCGGAAAGTGACGTCAGCCCTTAGGGCTACTTTAAAATCACAATATTGATACTGATAGGGGGAGGGCCGAGATTTGTCCTGTTTTTTTTTTTTTGAGGATTGTGGGTACTATAAAACGATTATATATATGGTTATACCATAATCGCTGTGTGGGTTGAGGCCTATAGGTACTGACAAAATTTAAATCTCCACAATGAGTGCATTCATCAATATACTAATTTCAGCATTTGAATGCTTATTCTTTCCATTCGAAGGCTTAGTTAATTTGAATATCTTGTCTCTATAGATTAGAGGGCTGAGCGAATGCATTCAAAAATATGCAAATTTTTGCATTCAAGGACTTAGATAATTTGAATATTTTGTCTCTAGACTCTATGGAGGGCTTAGCTAAGGCTTAGAGAAAACCGTAGGAATTACAGTAAACTATGGATGAGTAGGAAAAGGATGCAAAATGATGACAGCACTGATCACAGCTTCTGACCTTAATAATGACTACAATGATCTGGCCTGCTCCTCATCTCAACACGCACCTCTCGAAGTAGTAAATAACAATGATGACGTACAAGTAAGCCTACATGACAAAGTGGTTCCTGATCATGTCAATCTCAATATTCTGATACACCATCATGTAGTGAATCTGATACCGAAGAGTCTTTTGTTGATAAAGTTCATGTGTGGGCAACTTCGTGTAATGTTAAAGGTACTACAGTTGATGGTATACTTAGGATATTGAACGAGAATGGCCATCCAGAAGTTCCACCTTCTTCTTGCACTTTGTTATTAGACACCGCTAGAAGTTATTATTCGGTCCATTTCAAACATGCAATATTTCAACTTCGGTTTGCGCGAAATGGTTACTAAAACGTTCATGGGTTATTCGGTTGCGGTCTTGGATCAGATTGACCAACTCAATTTGCACATTAATATCGATGGATTTCCATTGTTTAAAAGCAGCAAACGCAGTGGCTGCCAGTTTTGTGTAGTATCGTAAACTTAAATCCGGTTAATGTATTCCCCATTAGTGTGGGGATAGGGCAATCCAAGCCATCTAATTTGGATTTCTTGACAGATTCCATAGCAGAGATCAACCACGCCTTAAAAGAAGGAATTACATATCAGGGGTAGCACTGCAATGTGTGGTTTGTGACACTCCAGCAAGGGCAATGGTAAAATGTGTAAACAGTATTCTGGGTATTTTGGGTCATATTGATGTACTCAAAAAGGGGTATATGTTGGGAGGGTCACATATCCCTTGGTTGACAATTTGATCTTGCGGACCAATGAAACATTTCGATCTCATCAGCAGGAAGAACACCACCATGAAGTTTCTCCCTTTGTTGAATTGTTGGAACTAGACATGATAACTTTCCACTAGACTACATGCATTTGGTATGTTTGGGTGTAGTGAGAAAATTGCTGCTGATATACGATGAGAGGCCCACAGCGAGAAGGGAGACTATCAGCTACACACATTACACATATTAGTGCTCGGTTGGTCAACATGCAGGGTAACGTGCCTCGTGATTTTGCTAGAAAAACAAGGGGCCTAAATGAAGATGATCGTTGGAAAGCCACCGAATGTAGACAATTTGTATACTGGGCGGTTCGTTTTGAAGAATATGCTAGCTTGTGATCACTATCATCTTTTCTTGGTAATGAGCACTGCAATCTGTATCCTGGTGTCTACCAAGCTGGCAGCTGAACATGTTAACTATGCCCACCAATTGTTGAAATACTTCGTTAAGAGGGGATGTGAACTCTATGGTCAGGAATTTGCTGTTTATGATGTAAATGGCCTCCTCCACATTGCCGACGATGTTAAAAATTTGGCTGCCTCGACAACTGTTCTGCGTGGAGATTTGAGAACTACATAAAAGAATTGAAGAAAAAGGTTAGATCCGGGAAAAATCCTGCAGCTCAACTTATAAAGAGAATCTACGAGGAAACTAAATGAGTACCTGTAGTAAACTCTGAATCTTTAACTATATATTGTAGAGGCCTAACAATGCCTATGTCACAAAATGCAACAAATACTGTCCGGTGGTCCGAGTTGAGAGCTACACCCATCACACTTATTTGTGCAGAGTATACAAAGCAGCACAACCAATTCATGACCATCCATGCGATTCTCGTTTGTTGGGATTTTGCAGAATGCCCAATCATAGCTATGAAATGATGATCCTGCATAACAGAGATCTCAGGTCCAGATGCTTCCTGATTAAAAATGACCATATCATGCCACTTTCATGCCTCTACTCCACCAACATTAGGTAAATTACTAAGTTCTGTGTTTTAAATTCCCCAAGTCCTAATTGGCTGAGTAACAACAATAACATACCAGGGTAGGAAATTTGATATTATTTACATGGTCCATTTTTAAGAAGTTTGATTCCATAGTGAATTCTTGTTCGATTCCAAAGTGATGATAAAAGTATTCAGTGTCCTTATATTAAAATGTCCTTGGGTGGCCCTATATGACATTACATGTTCAAAAAGGCCAGAAAATAGTACCTAAATCAATCAATTTGTAAGAGATGTTCCATGATTAAAAAAAAAAAGTAGTAAAGTTTGTTGGAGAGTTTTTAACCTGAACCCAAATGAACCCCTCTGGGAACAGTGCTATTCATAACAGTTCTTACATCAATGTGTTTCAAAAATCTTAAAAAGACTTATAATTATAAGGTTCACTTTTAACTGTGTACCATTGCGTAGCATTTTCAGTGCTCGGTGTTTCTGATTAACTTACTTTTTTATCGTTTACCTTTATTCCTTGTTTATTTGTAAAGTTATTTGATTGCGGCTGTGATAAGGCACTACTGTGTATATAAGCACTGGGTTTTATTATTATTATTATTATTATTCTACAGTACTTACCAAAACAATGTAGGACCAAGCTACCTCACCAACTTGTTTCAGCTCCGACCATCATCCACACCCTCACTTCGCTCTAATTCATCACTGATGTTACTCATCCCTAGAGTGAAAACACAGACTTACAGCTTGAGAACGTTTGCATCCAGTGCACCGTGCCTGTGGAACTCACTTCCAGAACATATAAAAATGTGCAATACTGTGAGCAGTTTCAAATAAGCACTCAAAACGTATCTCTTCACCAAAGCATATATGTTATAATTGTTATTATTTTGTTAAGCGCTACGAGAATTATTTCATAGTTTGTTTGGCGCTATATAAAAATTATGTATTATTATTATTTATAATTATTATTATTATTATATCCTTGTGGTTATGCAAAGTATCACAAGGCTTCTTCTCCATCTTAAAGGAGGTAGATGATCTCTCATAATACATTTTTAATGTAAATTCTCCTGCTGATCACCATTAAAGAAGTTGTTGGCACTTGGAATTGCAGACAGAAATAAACTGCACGATACTGTAAATACAGTACATACACAAGTGATTTGCAGTGGCATAAAGTAATTTTTCCTAATGTTGAGACTTGGTTGGTCAAATCTGTAGCCACAACCTGTTAGTATTAATTATTCATTTCAGTCCATGCTTTCTCAATTATTTCATCCTATATTATGTTCTGGCATACTCCGTAGTCATCTTTCTTAGAGATAACACCGTAGAGTGCGTGCCAAGCTTGTGGATTGAGAAGAGCACCAATAAGGTTACGTTGTATGCATGGTGAATAATTACAAGTGTGTGAGAATACCTACTGGCAGACTAGTTTAGTTTAGCTAACTTTAATCAGGAATGACACTGTCCTCATTAATTTATATCAATTGATCCTGCATCTGTCATAGTGGATGCAGCACCGGCAAACCTTCCAGGTTGTCTTTTCAAATATAGTGCTCCAATAATAATGAGGGGGGCTTTTAGGCAAAATCCTGCTCCAGGGACCTCCATTTTACGACCCTAACCAACAGATATGTGAGTGAACCACAGACTTTGACCACTCTCTCAGGTCTGGAGGAGTTGAAGTGACTTACTGTATCTAGCAGAACTGCACTACATGGCAGCAGAGATGAAAGGCCAAGGACTTATATCCATCCTAGCTAATTTACAGTAGGCTAATAGCTGGGCCTGTGCTTATCTCTGGTTTCATGGCGCAAGCGGATGAGAGTCAGTGACTCCCCTGGACAGGACGCCAGTCTATCGCAGGTTAAGTGTCCGGTTACACTGGTACTCATGTCACAGCTGAGTGAACTGGAACAATCGGGAATAATTGTTTTGCTTAAGAAACACATCACAGTTCCCAAGTCGGGAATCGAACCTGTGACTTTCGGATCTCAAGTCCGACTCCTTACTGCTGAGCTAATGCACTCCCTTAGGTCCAAGAACTAGCCCAATGTAGTGCTACAATATAGCCACTTTGGAAAAGGACCCTTACAGTCTAGTGGAAAATTAAATTCAATAACCAGACACTCTGCAGCCAGGTGTGCCACCCTTCCACTATCATACAAAAGTTAATTAGTCCATTGAATTGTTTGTATTTGTTCTTGATTCATAGCCTGTGTGTCCTGGTAAGGACCTGAAAAGGAGAATCTTTTATTCCGACAAAGACCTGTGGGATGCTTATCCTGTCAAGTTAGTTGGCAAACCAGGCAGGTTATATGATTATGGGATGAATATGAAGGTTCCCATACATTAGTGCGAATAATGACACAAAATTGGGGCCATTTTTGAAATAGGCCTATCTTAAGCATTGCCATACTTAAAAATTGACGTCATAGTCAAATTTCCACTGTTTTGAAAATTACCGTACTCTGCCATGGGCAACATGAGAACAATACAATACATATTGAATTTGGCCACTAAACAAATTACAATTATCCTAAGTAATCTTTAGCCATGTTTTGAATGGCATTCCAACATGGGCTGGAAAATTTTCTGACAATCACAATGCAGAAAATCTAAACAGGCATTTATGAATGACTGATACAGAAAAGAGATAACGTCAAATGTTAATAGAATCCCAAGCATGCCCAATGTATGCCCATCATAGCCTGTTGTGGTTAGAGCACTCGTCTCTTGTGCTGGCGACCTTGATCCGATTCCCGATGCATCTGCAATGCCAGTGTTTCATAACTGGTATATCAAATGGTTGTGGGCTTTTTAATAAATTGTTCAGACAAATGAATGCATTTGGGACAGAAAAGCCTTGATGAACTAAATATGTACTGTAGGCTCCATAGATGCCTGTAGGTGTACAGTGTAGGCTACTGTATGATTGATATTATTGTCTTTTTTCATTACAGAATACAAATATTATGAGTTCGCATGTTGAATTGCCAAGTGGGCAGAGGAGACCTCGACAGTGGAGTCTGAGGATGATGACGAAGAGAGGTCAAGAAAGAGACCATCACGCTACATTTCCTCAGATGAGTATGATGAGGCTGACAGCAACTCTACTGGTAATTAACCCTGATATTTAGATGTGATTTGTATAACTTATAAAGATGCATGTAGTTGCCTAGATTTGTAATGACTGACAAACATAATTGAACCTTGTAACAACTAAGATAAGGTCTAGTGTGAAAGACTCTGTCATATGATGTCATGAAAATTGTAAATGTGGGTGCTTTAGCCAGAGACCAGTCAATTAAATCTCAAATAATTTCAGTTACTACAGTACCACTATATATAGTGTCATGTCTCTTATTAATCAAGCTAGTTGTTATGAAGAAATGTATGCTATGCTTTATTTTCAGTGGATGAAATTTCACCTGTGGAGTTGGCTCTACCATCACCCCCTCCTGAGGGAGTTGGCTCTACCGCCACCCCCTCAAAGTGTGAGGATTATGCAACAACCACCCCCTCAAAGTGTGAGGATTATGCAACAACCACCCCCTCAGGAGGGTGAGGATTATCCAACAACCACCCTCTCAAAGTGTGAGGATTGTCCCATCTCAAAATGTTGGTAAAAGTAAGTTAATATAATAATTTGGACTAGGGCTGTGTGTGATGTAACCAGGTACAAATGTTGAAACTGAATATAATCAGTGAAGACCATGCATTCAACTCCACTTGCTTTTTTTTACATTTCAGTATTGTACTAGGTCTTAATGCTATTAGGCATTCCCCCCTTTTTTTTATAGTCTGAAAGAATATGTTGTAGCCTGTCAGTTAATGTGTGTATTGATTTCTAACAATATCTTTAAAATAATTATTATTCATTTCAAAATATTGCAAGAATTGTTGTTGTTTCAGGTAGGACCCACAGAGAATGCAACCTAATCATTCCTACATTATTTTGTAGGCTAATGTGTGAATTGATTTCGAACAAATGTTTGAATTAATTATGATTCATTTCAAACTATTGCAAGAATTGTTGTTTCAGGTATGACCCCACAGAGAATGCAACCTAATCCTGCAGGCCGTGCATCACCAAGCCAATTAACACCAAGCCAAACACCAAACCGAAGTGTAATGCTTGAAAGTAAGTTATGACTGTGTTACCTAAATTTACTTCACAACTCCTCTACCATATATCACACATGTGGCCTATTCTGTAATCTAGGCGAGACTAAAGGGGGATGCTTCCTGTGGCCGGATTTTAATACCACCACTAACAATTTAGTTGAATTGAATTACATAACCTTAGATGTCTATGTGTCACTAAACATCTATCTATCCTATGCAGCTAACTCATGGAACAGTAATTATATCAAGAGCAAATTTAGCTCAATTATGTGGTATAGTCAGTAAAGTTCCTATTTCGGTTTTCTTTTTTAATAACATAGGTGGACCTTTTGATGATGAGGACAATCAGGTCATTATGGCGGTGCTTCCAGCAGCTGTCATCCAGCATAAAGCAAGGTAATAATATTGATAGTTTGCTAGAAGATGTAATATTTGTTTGAATATGTCCATCACAAGATCCCAACTTTTAATGTATCACTAATTAAATCCCCGGGATGTATATCCCCGGGATGTATTTCCCCGGGATGTATATCCCGGGATGTATATCCCCGGATGTATTTCCCCGGGATATATATCCCCGGATGTATATCCCGTGATGTATATCCCGTGATGTATATCCCCGGATGTATATCCCCGGGATGTATATCCCCGGGATGTATATCCCCGGGATGTATATCCCCGGGATGTATATCCCCGGGATGTATATCCCCGGGATGTATATCCCCGGGATGTATATCCCCGGATGTTATGGTTTTGGGTCTGTCTCCGCCGCCGGCCGCGAAAACTTCGCGTTAGCGCAATAACTCACCAACGCAGTGTCTGATCGATCCGAAACTTTGCACACATGTATGCCATAGAGAAATATCTGACGAGTTCGAAAGTGGGCATCGCCGCAATGCTGGGGCTGGGTATTTTGCATAATTTATGAGATTTTTCAAAGTTTGTCGGATTTTAACAAAATTTGGTGGATGTGGAATACATTTGGTCCCGACAAAGGTGGAGGTCATCATAGGTCAAATTATGCGACTTTTCAAAGTTTGTCGGTTTTTGACAAACTTGGAGGGTGTGGACTACATTTGGTCTCGACAAAAGTGGAGGTCATTCGGAGGTCATCGCGGGGACTAGACCGGTCCCAAAGAGGTGTCATAATTACTCCTTTCGGACATCACATTGACACTTAATATTTGATCATTCAGTGTTTTTAATGTTTTTACCCACTGGAAAGGTCAGGTTTCCCAAGTTTTTCACCGAATTATGGTAAGACTAGGGTTTTTATAGGCCTAGTTGGCTGTCTAAGTAAGGCATATGGGCATCATATATAATTGTTTGTTAATTATGATTTGTTGTGTGTGTTCCAATTTTACTAGTTACATCTCGGCTAACAGCATTGGAGACTGGCGGCGAAGATACTCAGGAATGTTGGGGAGGAGGAGGACCTGGACATGGAATCCTTGGATACCATGTTGAAGGCCAGGATTGATAGTGGAGAGGCTTTCGAAGAATTTGAGCTAGTATTTGGCCAGGATGAAGGAAAGAGGAAGAAATTGGTGAGTTCATTGAGAAGATTGTATACCAATTTCTACATCTCTCCAGGTGTTCAATTGTTTATATTTTTTTCAGAATATAAATCGGTAAAATGTTATTTTTTTCGGGATTTCATCTTTAAATCATTAATTAATTACACCTGGCACTCATAATAATAGGAACAAATGTGTATTGGGTTTAAAAAAAACAATTTTGTGTAAAGGAGCTGTTCAAACCGTGAAAACATCAATTGGTGACATATTTGAAAGTACTTTAGAAGGTACATTAGTACTTTAGGCTACCAGTTTTAGGCTTTAAAGAAAAAAGTAATAATCAGAGTGCCCCAACATATTATTTTCCCCTGTCCGAATTGTACTATGGATATCTCTTTCAATTATGTTTTTTTATGAAAAGAAAAAAGTTTATGAAATATTCAACTTTTGAGATAAAAATGTAAACATACAAACTTTCAATATTTTAAATTCTGATGTTTGAATATTAGTTTGATAACACAAATTGGGTATTTTTGATATAATTTTTTTGATATAAACATAATTGAGAGAGATATCTATAATACAATTTAGAGAGATGTGATGATCGAGTGGTTATGGCTGTGATCCGAGGATTACAGGTTCGACTTCATTGCATCTGTGTCCTTGGGCAAGACACTTCTTCTTGATTGCTTCACTCTACCCAGGTGAAAGTGGGTACCTGGGAGGTTGACTTGCCAAAATGGCGCTGAGTAAGCTGCTGCCTCGTACCTATGAATGTGTGGGTTAGACAAGTTGTACCAATGACCAGGGATAATGAATGTAAGACGCTTCTCATGACACACACTGTATGTCAAGAGGCACAATATAAATGTTTATTATTATTATTAAATTAAATTGTTATTGTGAAGAATTGAATTAATAATTATGGATATAAGAAAAGAAATATCCCATAAATTGCACATGCACAATACAACCATTTGATGCAAGCTTGGTGCTACTAAAATAATAATTTTATTACAGGTTTTGCTATTAGCTTCCATTGAAAAGGGAGTACCAGGGAACGTTGCCAGGGCCATGATGAGAGCAGTGATGACAAATTGCATCATGTCATTATTCAGTGCAACAGGGCAAAAGGGAGGGAAGAGGTCATTTAAAGACACCATCCTTTGCAGTGTAATTTGAGTAAGTTGCATATTGTTTGTACCTTCTTTTATTAGCTGTGTAGTCACACCTCCTACTGATATATCTAAAATCATACCACAGTTACTGTGGATCATTCAACAATTAGCTATAGCTATTTAAAGATATTCAATTTTTATCTCTGTTGTAGTCACATACCAAAAACTACAGGGCATATCTTCTCATTATGGGCCATCCACCCCCAAGTAACAAATGATTTATTGCTGCACTGTTGAGTGACTACATAGGTTACCTTTGATTCGAGCAATGAATAAAAAAGTAATCATGGTACCAGTTATTGCATATGTTGAACCCTGACCCTTATCCTAGAAAGCAGTGACCACTGGGACTTAAAAAAAACTTGAGGAAAATGCCAATGCTGGACTTGGGTGATTCTCCCGGAACCTGGTCTAACGGAAACTTTATTGTTTTTTTCAACAAAAACTTGGAACTGTATACCTGTGAACGTCTATAACATTGCACAGTTACCAGTGTTAATGTTGGATATTTGTCACCCCAACATAACAGTCAACACTAATTGCTGCAGTACTACAAAATAATAGGCCTACAAGGATAGTTGGATAGATATCAGTTTTATGGCTCTTTATAACAGGTTATGGTAACAGCATCCATTGCATACTATGAGTAGCTACATAAGACCAAGGTGACTTAATATTGGGAGGGGGGATTGGAATCTTCAAGTCAAAAAGGGTATTTATAAAACATGTTTGCCAAATATTTTTAAACAGATTTTTAATACTTGTTTACTTTCATTTGTACAGAAGCACTAAGGAAGTGCATCAGAAATGGGAAGAGGAGTGATTTCATGTTTGAATTCAGTGAAGTTCTAAGAAATGCCCCAAATATGCCAGGAGGCAGCAACTACATGAGAAAGGTAATAGGAATTGTTTATGTTAATTAAATAAACATTATCATGTCTGTAAATCACATCCTTGTGTTTATGTGAATGGAACAATATTGTGAAAACCAAACGGCTTAGCACAAACTTAATGCACTTGATTCTGCATGGCAGAGCAGAACCGTGATCTGCCTAATGTTCTGAAAATTGTCATCAAATATCGTTTTAAGTTTGCAAATTTTCGGCCAAATCTGGGAGGAACCACCATCCCCCCTCCCAGATTTGGACCAGGGGAGATAGCACCCTGCGAAGTTCCTACACCCTTGAGATCATTATCATATTAATTGTGAATCACAAATGTACATGAATATGAATGAGGTCACATGGTAAACATAATACTTGCAATTAATAATTACTCAGGATTAATAGGAAAACCAAGTATTTATTCAAACATTGTATGATTGGCGTATATGTCGTGAAATTTACTCACCTCTTTCAAGGTATTCCCCTGGCTGAATACAATAAGCGAGTTCAGAGTTACGAGTGCGCATGCCCGATTCTCACTTGGGGTCAGGTCAACTGAGAATGAAATCCTCGGAAAACGTAAACAATGACAGCTTTTCAT
>JAIPMN010000516.1:0-44032 GCA_020650975.1 Apostichopus californicus
TATCGTGTTTACAAGGTTGTCACAATTTGACCTCTGGTGACCCCAAATGACCATTGCCCTCCATAAAAAGAATAGGCTTCTTGTACTCAATTTGGTACTTCTACACACCCTTGTACCAATAGCAATGTGCGGTTGTAGTTATAAAATAAGTTGCCGCTTTTGTTGGGTTTAACATAAGAAATGTTGCTCTGCCAGTAAGTGAAGTCGGTCTCAAAAAAGCTAGCCGGTCGCGAAATCGATCTACACTCCAACCCACCCCACCCCTTGTAAAACCTTGTAAATGGTGCATGTACGCCTCTGTTTACAGATAGCTTTTTTAAGAGTAATCGAATAAGAGATTTCTTCAAGAAATAAATCGTCCTTATATTCCTATAGAGATACATATATCATTCCATTAAAGATACGTATCTTGAAGATACTTGACTCGAAATCTTTAGTTTGTGAATAAAGACCAAAATGGCCTACCATACAAATTCTATCAAAACGTCTATCTCTGGGAATATTATAATGTAAACTGTGAGAACCTTCCACTGAAACTGTACACGTATTTTCATCGTGGTTAGGCTAGTGGGTGTATTCGAACGAAAAGCATCACGTACGGCAAAATATGCCGAAAGGCTTAGGTTGCACAGTCACTACACAGAACTCACAATACAGACTCGAAACATAACGTGTAAGAAATTCCGTCAAAATGACGGATTTATTCCGTTCTGCGTTAGGTTACCTATCAGGCGGACAAAATGAACGAGGAAGTGAATTTGTCGGTCAACTGGTTGAGCTTGGAAAGATGAAATTGAAAGTTAAACGCATCATCGCAGAAGGTGAGTAACGTTACTACCCGTTAGGCTCACGTAGAGTACTTAGCCTAGGAATACAACATTTTTGAGGATGGTAAATTGGTTGGCATAACTAAACGTTTATTTGTCATTGAAGCGTTTTCATCTATTTCTATTGATAAAGATAAACTATGGGAAAAAGTTCATTCTAGGATAGATATTGAAACACAGTCTAACTTATAAGTTTTCGTGCCTGCAGGGAGTGATTTATCCGATATCAATTAATCCAGTATCACATTGCAAAATGAGCACAAACTTTAAATCATGTTAGGCTATGCAAAATGATCAATTTGTTATAGTTAAAAAGAGAAGTTTACCCCTAAAAGCACTAATAATGATTCAAGTTGTTAAACCATTCCACCGTGACTCCGAATCCAGCCAAAAATACCGTTAGGAAAATGTGTGCTTTTCAAATGCATTTACAGTATTAAGTTATCAAGGCCTACTGTATCCAACATGTATCTAACCTGTCCGGAAGATTAGTTTCTCAAAAGCTTTTATAGAGTAATATATATCTTATAATGACTTCTCCACTGCGACACCATTAACAGATAGAACCATTTCCAAGTTGCTAACAAATTTGCAGAGACAATTGCAAATGCAATAGCGATCATCTGAGAGTGAGACACCCATATTTTTAAGGGCATTGGATGGACCACTTGTTTCAGAATATAAAAAAAAATTGACAAAGTATGCCAAAATTTATCATTCTTGCAAGATCAAACAAAAGTAGAAGCTTTCATAGATTAATTCAATAACAAAATATTTCAGCATTAGGAGGTAAAATGTGTGATAATAATGCAGCATATTTCATTAAGTTGTAATCACAGGCCTAAACAGATCACATTACAAAGATTCATTATAAACAGTTTCCAATGATTTGATTGGTTTGTAGTCATGGTACACAAAGCTCCATGTGGAAGCTCCGATCACAAGTTGTAACATTACATTCACGTGTAAAGACTGTAGTCGGCGTAGAAAGATTAGGCCATTTTGTCACACTCCTGTCACATAGCTTGTTAAATGATACCACAGTATCAGTAGCTGCAACAATTTCTCAAAAATTCATATATAGAAATCATAATGCTATCAGTTTGCACAGTATTTTTATGACTTTCTTGGGGAAAAATTATGTAAAGTCTGATCTGTTTATGCCTTCCCATGATATAAATGTTTTGGCTTGTTCTAACCACATGCTTCAGTTGGGGTGTTTCTGTGCCTAAGTTGTTTTTGTGTATGTATAAATTTGATATGGAATTCGAAATATACACACAGCTTTTGTGTTGACGGCTTGTCATGGTTGTGAGTATAAGAAGCATCAAAGTTTGATTGCTGGAAAGAGGAAATCTATGCTACAATAATATGTCCATTGTGGAAGATGGATGGCAGAAAAGGGAAGGAGCAACAGTCGTACACGGGGGAAGGGAGAAGGGGAGCAATGATAAAGGGCAGATGTAAGCTCAGCACTTAACGTTAGGGCAGCACTGTTAGGGCAGCACTGGTACTGTAGGATAAAAGTAGATTAAGAACAATCTCATGCAATTGAGTCTGATCGATAATCTCTTGCAAACATGTCATGAATATAGCATGTATCTGTTTTCAATTTCAGTACCAATGCAATGTTATCAACTGAAAATTTTACAAGTTTACATATAACCACATGAGGGTTTACCATTAAAACATGTTTTTTTATGTAGTGCAGTTTTGCATATGGAGGTGCAATGCCTGACAATTACAGTAGAACTTTATGATAATTTCGGAGAATAGTCCAAGCTAGCTTTCAAGTATTCTGAGCATCGATTATTAGAGGTGAGGTCTGGTGGGTCTTGGCTCAGTTATCTTGGAAGCAATGGCGTCAAAGGCCGAAGATTCTCTGGACTGCTGCTTAACATGATACAGTTGATTTAAACACAGACTTTTAAGCAATCCTGGCTGGTCTACATAAAGGTTACTTAGGGATTTTTGTGTGCTATAGGCATTGTGGTTGTTACATGAATACTTTCACAAACACGGTGGTAAAATACATGTACGTTTGAAATGTCTAAAGTCATTGTGCATTTCCCTCTTACAACCTTGGTGGTTTTAAATGTCTAACATGGAATAGGACCCCTTTGAAATGAAAGATGTATGTACTACTGTATGTATGCACTGTTGGCCCAGAGCAAAAATAACGTCAAGGATGAATCCTGTAGTGCTGTTAGGGCCTGAGGGGAGACACTGGGATGCTACTGGGGTTTGTAAATGTGGTTAAATGCAAAGATTACTACATAGAATAGAACTGTAAGCTTGTACTTTTATGGATCCCAAAGTGATTTCCTTCTGGCCAGGGAAAAGAGTGAGACACAAAGTAGTAAAAGACGTCTTTCTGTTATCTTACTATTAATTGACTGACAAAGAACAAGAGAAAAATGAGCCGCATGCTCTTGATGGACGGCTAGCTTTGCTGTTCAGACAGCCTAAAGTTGAAAGTAAAGTAAATTGAGTTTCTTCAGGAGACATTTAGGAAAAAATATTTAAGGATGACTTTAGGTGCAAAATTAATTGTTTACATTGTACATTTTTAAGAAGCAAGTGCTGCTTTGATTCTAGTAGGTTACACTTCTATATACCACTTTTTTAAATTTTGAGAAATGACCCTTTTAACAGCTGAGCGTTCATCAAATTTCTTCAAGTATGTAAATTTTGAGCAGGGTACATAGAACATTGAAACTATTCCTTCACGGTGAAAAGTGAGTGTAACAGTGATAGCCATAATTATGTAGAGTATTTGACACATGCCAAATAGTTTATAGTTACAGTTTAAAATAAAGATTGAAAATGGCAAAGTGACTTTGCTTATCTTTGGATGCACTCCAACAGTGCAAGAAAGAGGCAAGAAAAACTGGTTGCCAACAATACTTTCCAAAATAAGTAATTTGGCATCAACTCAACTGAGTGATCTGACCTTAGACTAAAATGCAAAACTACAAGTGGTAAACAAGATCTTGGATTCGGTCCATATTTACGTGTCATTTCATCAGAAAAAATGATCAGACCTCTTCAAATAAACACTTTGTTGTCTTGAAACGGTATACAGGTCTGCTTTATATGTTTGGAATGAACTGTATCATTGAAAGTACAAAATTGTTTTTCCAGACCAAATTTTCAGGAAATACATCGTGCAACCTTTTAAGATGCTCATTGGTTAGAAATTCCTTTTCTCTGTTACAGGTGGATTTGCATTTGTATTTGTGGCAGAAGATCAGGCTACTGGCAAAGAGTATGCCCTCAAGGTAAATCATTAAAAACAATTTTTTTAATATTGTAATTTTTTATTTTTTTTGTCAGGCTTTTATAAGTTCTCCTACAATAAATTCTTTTAAGAAAAGCCTTAAATGCTTTCTTAATAATCACAGATAGGTCTCAGCTTCTTTTGCAAGTTTTTTTCATTGCTTTGATTGTCTTCTTCATTTGTGGCTAAAGCCCCTCCTACCTATTGTTTCTGTTACGTTTTCTTAGGTATCCACAATTTACAAAGGTTTCTCCAAAACATCCTGAGTCCTCTCTAGTTTCCTTTCATTTCAGTGACAAAGTCATGTTTTCTGTATTCTCACACATTTTATGTTTTTTTGTTAGTTTAAAATGAATTCTATTACTATATTCTATTTCCTCACAATTTTGTTTGTACTGCACCACTGATTTGATAAATAAATGAATTGGAAACCAAAAAACCAAAATCAAATTGAAAAAGTATTAATTACAAGTGCAGAGTTCCCTAAAGGTTTGAATCAAGCAGTAGCATTTAAGCTCCCATTCTAGGATATATCATATCTGTTTTATGAAATATAGCAAGAAGCTGAATAATATTTAAAATATGGAAGAAATTAAATATTGGCCATACCAGTATGAAGCAATTTTGCAGATGAAGTAAAAAGCAGTATTTCAATTGGGCATAAATTGGGATTTGTGCCCAGACCTATGCTTAGAAGGTTGTCAGCTGTTGACCCCAACATTAATTTTTTGTCAAAGCCATTGAATGTTCAATAAGTTTTTCTTAAGGGGAGAAATATTCTTTAATGGGGAGACCATTAAAATGCTTGTTGAAGTTTGAGAATATGTGACCATTTATTTGACTTTAGCAGATTTTTGGAAAGTACTGATCAACTTTAAGGGTATTCCTGAGAAAATCTTAAAGGCATTGAGGGCGTTTAAATCTGTCTCAAAGGTCTTCTCCGTAAAGCCCTTTTTTGCATGTTTTGTGATCATGCAACTTGAAAGTAGTTCTGATTTGCTTTGACAGTAATAGATTTTCTAAAAAGTTGTTTGTTTTGATGTGAGAACTGTAGATACAATATATAATTTTTTTGCTTTCTTTTTCTTAACCCTTACAGAGATTGCTAGCAAATGATGATGAGAAGTCAAAGGCTATTCTTCATGAAATAACAACCCTGGTAATTAATTCATTAACATTATATGTACACACAGTTTAGCAGCTGTCAGATTTTCCAATGACTTCTAGTCAGTAAAGTGCCAGGAATTTATCAAACCAAAGGGGCTTAATGAAAGATGTCTGAACCAGTATTCCATGGCACAGTATGCCAGGATAGGGGCAAGGGAAGGGCTATGATGCGTGAGGAGGCATAGCATTTGTTAACAATTGTACTTACTGTACCATGTTAGCTTTTAATATTTAGAACACACTCCTTGTACCTTTCTCCATTCAACATATGCACCTCTGTTGACCAACCACTCCCCTCCTCCCCCCCCCAAAAAAAAATTGCAAAATGTGGAAACACATAAGTGTCATTGTTCACAAATACCTAAGTTATAACCAAGACCAGTCTGTTTTGAGGGTTTCTACTTTCTGACAAAAGGACAGGTTAATATACATAGCATGACTTGTTTAAACTTGACTGATATTTTATAGACAATCCCACCTTTTGTCTTTGCATGATTTCAATTAATACACTGTAATATTTGTAGAGTGTTAATTAGACCTCTGTAAGAAAAATTTCTCAATATCAATCAACTCTCAATCACTTCTACACAGAAAAAGCTAACCGGTCACGCAAACATTGTACAGTTTTATGCTGCGGCATCGATTGGCAAAGAGGAATCTGATCACGGCCAGTCAGAGTATCTTCTCCTGATGGAGTACTGCTCTAAGGGTCAACTGGTGGACTCACTGGCCAACAAGCAAGTCCCTCTCACATGCAATGAAATCTTACCCGTATTTTACCAGACTTGTCGAGCCGTGGCCCATATGCACAGTCAGAGTCCACCCATGATACACAGAGATCTAAAGGTGAAGTTTCAAATTTATTGTTAATTGATAAAGTAAATAAATAAACAACAACTGTGTTCTACACAAAATAACTTTGATTCACAGCTACTTAAAGGTGAACTTTAGATACATTGATAATTGATAAAATAAATAATTATACAAACAAATGTGTTTTATACAAAATAATTTTAATTTTTAATGCTCTTGTATCCAAAATGCTCTTGTTTACAAATAGTAAAAGAAAAAGAAAGCTGGGCTCAGGTAAAAACTCTTTGTTTAGTAATTAATGTCAATTCTAGGATTTCTTCAGTCACTCTGGATGCAATTCTTTGGGCTTACGTGTAAACTTAATCGTAAACCGTGTAAAACTAAATCATAGGACCTGTCAACTTCACCATTGTGTGTCTTGTTTATTGCTGTGCCATTCCTTTGTTTTATATGATGCAGATGTTCTTTTAAAAATGTTTTGTTGCTTTGCCCATGAAATGTATGAGCCAGTCCTGGGATTTTCAAAGTTTGACATATGATGCATCCAAGATGAGACATTTCCATTGGCAGCAATGGTACTCACAGCACTGACCAAAAAATGTCATACCTGGGGGATGTAACCGCCCAATGCTGTCATGCAAATGCCCAGTAAAAACATTAACCTTACTGAAAGCAATCATTAAGAGTGTGGGGGATCTTCCCTCTGTTTTTAATTAGTCATTCAAGTACATCGTGGGAGTTTCACCGTCTGTTAATTAAACAGTGATTAAGTATGACTTAAATGAAACATCCTGCAAATCAGCTAGGAAAAACTCAGAGCATTTTGTTTCAAAACATAACTAGTTGTGGAGTACTTTATTTGTTTCAAAAGGTTGTTTCATTTGTGAAGATGATTCTCTAAAATGTGGTTTTGACAATTGACTTCTGTCGGTTGTAAAAGAAGGACATTCAAATATGTATTGGAATTCATCTTCTAATTTATCTTCATTGCAAAGTTTGAACTTTATGTGGTGGAAAAATTATATATACATACATATATATTATATTTGTGTTTCTCTGCCCTTTTGCCAGAATATTACACTAAAACAAATGTTAACCTAACAAGTGTGATCCTATCACACATTTAGACATGTTTTTTTTTATGAAATGTTTTGTTTCAGAATTATTGCTTTTGTCAAGTGCCCATAAATGTATGCTACTTACATTCTCCTGTTATTTTCTGTGTAATAATTCTACACAAATTATTCTCCTTTTATTCTCTGCCATATAATTCCATGCCAAAATACTCCCTTATTCTCTATGTAAATATTGTTATGTTGCAAATTGCTATAAGGTCAGTTTATATTGTGTGCATGCACTATGCAGCGATAACTTATTCAAATCCTAGTGTGAGTAGTAGTATGTTGCTATGGTAACCCATTGTATATCAGTAAAGAACCCTGCATTGTCAAACAGCCTGAGTGATTATCATTGGCTTAGAGTACCTTGGTTTATGCATACCTGGAGTATGCATATGGAGTACCTTGCTTTATGCATATTGCTAGTTACACTGCTGTATAAACTGTACACTTTATGTACTTAGTGTGTACATTGACAGTAACTTAATGCAACAAGCAATATGGAAAAGGGATTTTAATATCACACAGTCAAAGTTACAAAATTCAAACATTGACTAAGATGTACTTCTTTTTTTCTTTTCTATTTTAATCCTGTGCAGCTTGAAAACTTGCTGATTAGCTCCAATGGCCTAATAAAACTCTGTGACTTTGGAAGTACAACCAACAAATCTCATCAGCCCGATGAAACTTGGACATCTTTGAAGAGGAATGTCGTGGAAGATGAGGTAATTTGAGATGACCTACTCGATGAAAACTCGACGGTTAATTATTACTATAAAGTATTTGTCAAGTTTATATGTGGTATACGTACTCAAATATCTCAAAGAAAATATACAGATAAATAATGCACGTAAAGTTACTTGTATGAAGGGATAAAGAAGTGAGTGAGTGAGTGAGTGAGTCAGTCAGTCAGTCAGTCAGTCAGTCAGTCAGTCAGTCAGTCAGTCAGTCATTATCCTTAAGCTTTAAAACTCTCACGTCTAAATGTTAATGAGACGGAGCCAGAAGAACCATGGTCAGAATGAAAACTCCTGATGGAACCGTGTAAGGCACAGCTCCTGCAGGTTAATTAGAATTGTTTTTGAGTAGAACAGACAATAGCAGCTTGGTTAATCAAGTGAAGAGGAAGACAGTAGTAAAAATAATGAGAGGTTGCTCCAGACCTGGCAAACCCACCCTTCCGGGATGTACCCTTTCGCTAAGAAAAAAGGAAAATAGTTCCCAGTGACTGGGCTGTTCCCCAGAGTAGGACTATTCTTCTGGGGTTTTACCCACAAGCTCCAGGCTCCAACTCCACTAACCCCCCCCCCCCCTTCTCCCATAAACAACAAATAAGCAGGAGAAAAATGGACTATGAAGAGACTTAAATGTTAATCAAAAGAGCTACCTCAAAGAAGATCTTCAACCATTAATATTTTCTTAGTACACAAGCAACTTGGAGCCTGTCCCTGTAATTATTCACCTAGATATTTTGACCCACTGGTCTTATAACTTTGAAAAGTCGGGACCTGTAATATCCAAAACTAAAGCAGCTGTCTATTTGTGCAACTCACTTGCCACGTAAAGAAAATGACCACAATTATATATTGTTTATGAATCTTCATTTCTCAATTTGCGACAGATTTGTTCTCAAACTACTCCCATGTACAGACCGCCAGAAGTATTGGACCTTTACCTTAACTTTCCAATCAACGAGGCAATGGACGTGTGGGTAAGAAGTACATTAATGAGCTAGGAATGTTGTATCCACTGTACGATGTGGTACCTTTGAATAATGTTGTCTACAAGGTTTCAAAACAGAGGACTTTAGTACTAATGTAAAATGTAGGGTTATCATATTGCTTTGATTATTTTGTTACTAAATATATATTCAGTTGCAGTCATCTACAATTCAAGACTTGTTCAATGTTCAATTTTTGATGGGAAACAGCGTGACACAGAATTTCCCGCCCAGCTTGCGGAGTTAATATGAGGCCACCAATCATGTTTGTGTATTGAAAACAATTATGTTCTGCTTCTGAAATGATCATGTATAGTGTGATACATACTACAATTGTACATTTATTAGTTTGTGTATCGTAAAGACAGTCATATATGTAGATCACCAATACCTTTAGAAAAATTTTTAAAAATATTTAAAAAAGAGTAAAACGTCAAGAGCTGTTTGTTGCAATGTCTGCAGTTAGTGGCTTACTTTATCTGTTTTTCCTTCAACAGGCCTTAGGCTGTACTTTGTTCTTGCTTTGCTATGGCTTCCATCCATTTGAGGACTCGGCCAAGCTTCGCATTCTGAATGCTAACTACACCATTCCCGAGACGGACAGGGAGTATGTCGTCCTCCATGATCTAATACGTGAGTATAATACTGTAGGAGGAGACTGTCACAATATGTGTTGCTATGGTGAACAACCAATGAGAGTTAGCTATTTGGGTATCCTCCGTTTGGTTGACAGTCTCTTTGTTTATATCTTTACTAATGCATATTCAGTTTGCAGGTCATTTACAATTCAAGACTACTCAGTGACATTGTCAATGATTTCTCATCTTACTTTAAAGGTAGCATAAAGCATTTGGTCATCATTTTTGAGGTAAATTGTACCAAACCTAGAGAGCAAATGCTCAAAGTTTGATTGATCAAACCAGGACAGTATTCTAGATTTTTCATCATCTGTGAAGTTGGATGAAATTAATGATTCCATTTGACACCTTTTCATTTAAGTATTAAGCATGTGCATTTATTATTTAGACTGAAATTGAAGTAGCCGGAAGTCCTAAATTAATTGAAACGTCACTGTTAAAGGTTTTTTAGCGTCACAAACTTTCCCCGAAACAATGACACAAAAATCTGCCACCGTAGTTGGAGATTAGTACGGCAGGAAGTGAAATTAAATAAAACTTCAGAAGTTGGTGCAGGAAAATAGACAGATATGAAATTTGCGGGGTAGAAAGACTTAACATTTCTACAGTTGGGAGAAGCCAAAATGATTGCGACCGTATAGATCTCTTGCTCTGATGCAAGCATAATCTTCCAATTGCATAAACTTATTCAAAGTAATTCAGAGCTAAAACTTAAGGTTAAAATGCTTTAACAGGAGACTTGATCAAGTCTGTTACCAGAGCAACGTGTGCAACGTTTGAATGATAAGTAGTAGTGCTACCTTTGTCTGTCAAATGTTAGAGAATTCTTTCCTTAGAGGCATATTCGCAACTCTTTCGCCGAGTTGATAAAAGTTGTTTTCTGCACAGGTTGCTCGCTTCACAAGTCGTTCTCTTCACATTAGACTTGATCAAGTCTTTTAAACGAGAGCAAAATATGCAACACAGAGGATGTATCAGTACTGTCTCTTTGTTCTATTTGACAGGTGCAATGCTTCAGGTTAATCCCAACGACAGACCTCCTCTGACAGTCATCTTGGCGCAGCTTCAAGAGATTGGGGCTGCCAGAGGAGTGACCATGAAGACCCCCCTGAAGATAGCTCAGGACTCTCCAGACAGGAACACAGATGTACAGAGGGTGAAACAAGATGCCCAAGGTGAGGTTTAATGCCGTACTGAATGGCTTATGCCTGCTCGTTGTTCACGTTACTGGAATGATCATCAATATTTTGAGCAGGGGTCTCAGGTAGATCTCACCGCTGTAGTGTGTTTTTTTTTCACATTGGTTAATATATTATGTAACACTATCGTTTCCATTTTGCTGGAAAATATGGAATCATAACTCTAAATTCACCCCTACCCCACCCCCCCCCCAAATAATAAAAAATAATGCATGCTTGAGTACTCCTTTATGATCACAGTATGATAGTAAAGCTTAATTTAAGGATATATCGTACAGAAAGTTCATTAACCATGAAGAAATGAATACATTTCCAAGGCTTATGTCCTTCACAAAAACAATATTTTTCTATCGATATTTCCTAGCCAATAAATATATTATAGATGACTATCGTTTCCATTTTTTCTGGAAAATATGGAATCAAAACTCTAAATTCACCCCCCCCCCCAACCTCACCAAAAAATTCATGAATGCATTAGCACTCCTTACTACCACAGTATTATGGTAAAGCTTAATTTAAGGATATATATCCTACAGAAAGTGCATTACCATGAAGAAATGAACACACTTCCAAGGCTTATATCCTTTACGAAAACAATATTTTCCTATGGATATTTCCTAGCCAGGGTGTGGATAATTGGTTGAAAGAGCAAAGGAAAGGATGCATAGTCAGTGGTTTCTTTAACTGAAAATAGAACTTTGATGCAAGCAGGCCCATGTTTACAAACCATAGATCCAGCTTGATTGGGGAGGAGGATACTTTGAAGTTTACGAAAGAAAGGATTGAATTTAAGCATGAGAATATCTTGAAGAAAGAGTAAGTGGGTTATGGACAGGAATTGAGTCAGTGTGTGGGGGGGGGGGGTAGGTGGGTGGGTGGGGGTAGTTGGGCTAAGTGGGAGAGGGGAAGAGATGGGCACAGTGGGGTAAAACCCTAACAGTAACCAATTTCTGCAGATTAGACAGATAGGGCAGTGCATAGTTTTGAGGGAGACAAGTGTTTTCTTTGCAAGTACTCAAACCACTCAGTTGTGTGGAATTTATGACATCAAATTTCACTGCCCCCATTCTGTGGTTATGCTACTGTCTGTAACACCCGGACTCTCACACTCTTAACGCCTTCAGATCCAGCAGCAGACAGTGCTGATGCACAGGACGCTGGTAACTTCTTTGGGATGGTGAAAGGAGGGGCAGGCAACTTCTTTAGGAATGTCAAGGACACTACCAGTAAAGTGGCTCAGTCAGTAGCTAGGTAAAGTATTTAATGAATTTGTATGCTGCCCTCTAATATGCTATGTTTGTATGTATGTAATGCTTGACTGCTAACATGAGACAATGGACATCATATGCTGAACACTTGTGGCTGCACATGTACCGTTTTCTTGTTATGGTTTTGGGGGTTGAAGCTTGCTCTTGTAATGTTTAGACTGTTCTGGTACAGTTTACCTGTATTAAGCCATTTTAGTATGTTGTCTTATCACAGTCTTGTTGGTAACATGGATTCTATCGGTCAGGTTAGCAAATATTTCATATCGTCGGTTAAGAGATTTAATCATATATTATAAATTCTGGAAGGTTGAATTTTTAGGATCATTTTGTTTACTGAATTGAAGTAAGAGTTGGGGTGGGGTTAGAGGAGGGAAAGGACTACTGATTAACTCTCTGATTGATGGGCAAAAGGCACCGAACGCTGCAGAAAATTAATAGGAAGAAGTACTCATAGCTTTGGTTGAAAATTTGCCGACTATTAGCAGGGAGTTATTTGGGGGGGGGATTGTGGGAGGGGGCATGATGGAATTTTAAAGTTATTAATCAACTTAAGGGTGCTTGTTCAGACTGTCTGTCTCATGATAAGCACTGCACAATGTCTAACCATACAACTGCATCACAATATTCCAACTCCCTCTCCTCCTCTTCCTTTTGTAGCTATGCGAAAGCTGATCTGGATCTCTCGTACTTAACATCTCGCATAGTCGTGATGTCGTATCCATCGGACGGCATCGAGTCTGCATACAAACACCACATCGACGACGTCAGGAACTACTTAACATCCAAACATGGAGGGCGCTATTACGTCTTCAACTTGACGCAGAAGAAGTATCGATCTGAAAAATTTGACAAAAGAGTAAGTTATTCCTAATCTTGTGAGAAGAAATGAAAAGGAAACCTCTATTTTCAATTGTTTGATGTTTGCAATTTTCAAAATATTCATCATGCTATCTAATGGCATCTTAGCATGTTATTTGGTCATGGTCTTGTTCATTAGAAACTTTCTGTAAGTATGGGAGGATTCTGTAAGCCAGGGTAGAAAGTATTCCATATCTCTAGCTAGATGCTTAATCAGATTTAATAAATATTGATAGTTTGATTTTTAAAATTTTATTAGAAATTTTTCCATACATAGGGATGTTAAAAATCTGCTGCTAAAATTTTTTAAGAATATGGAGAATATAAAGTTAACTTTGATGTTTTTTGCTGGATATAAGATCATGAACAGACACTTAAGCAGTGCTGTAAAACCTCTCCTGGAATTTTTGTTTTGCTACAAAATTTTTATGATTGTGAACTAAATATTCTTCTTTGATTCTATGAGTGTATGTAAACATGCACTGGGATGTATGTACAAAGTTGTCACTCTGTACAAATATTTTCACAGGTACTTGATTGTGGTTGGCCGACCAAGAAGGCACCAACGTTGGCATTATTGTACACAGTTTGCAGGAACATGTACCTTTGGCTACAGAAGGACCCACAGAATGTCTGCATAGTTCACTGTACGGTAAGAATTGTACATAGTAAGCCCTAACATGTATCTTAGGCTACAGAATGTCTGCATAGTTCACTGTACGGTAATAATTGTACACAGTAAGCCCTAACATGTATCTTAGGCTACAGAATGTCTGCATAGTCCACTGTACGGTAATAATTGTACACAGTAAACCCTAACTTGTATCTTTGGCTACAGAATGTCTGCATAGTTCACTGTACGGTAATAATTGTACACAGTAAGCCCTAACATGTATCTTAGGCTACAGAATGTCTGCATAGTCCACTGTACGGTAATAATTGTACACAGTAAGCCCTAACATGTATCTTAGGCTACAGAATGTCTGCATAGTCCACTGTACGGTAATAATTGTACACAGTAAGCCCTAACTTGTATCTTTGGCTACAGAATGTCTGCATAGTCCATGGTACAGTAAGAATTGTACATAGTAAGCCCTAACATGTATCTTTGGCTACAGAGGCACATACAGAATGTCTGTGTATGGTAATAATTGTACATAGTGTAAGCCCTAACATGTATCTTTGGCTACAGAAGCACATACAGAATGTCTGCATAGTTGACTGTATGGTAATAATTGTACATAGTTTGCCCTAACATGTGTTTCTAGCCACAGAATGACCTCTAAGGATTTTTTTGCTTAAGGAAGCACAAACTTCTTGTACACAGGAAGCCCTAACATGTCTTTTTGGCTACAGAAGGACCCACAGAGTGTCTACATAGTTTATTGTACAGTAAGAATTATACACAGTAAACCCTAACATGTGGTTTTGGCTACAGGAGACTTCACTTTTTGCTTAAAGAAGCACATATAGAATGTCAGAGTAGTTCACTGTACGGTACAGATTGTAAACAGTAAGCCCTAACATATGTTAAAACAAAGGACCCATTGAATGTCTGCATAGTTTACTGTAATTTAAGAATTGTACACAGTAAACCCTAACATGTGCTTTTGTAAACAGAAGGAACCTGTAAGGAATGTATGTCTAGCTTCTTTGTACTGTAAGAGTTTACACGGAATGTTAACCTGTAATTAACTGCCCAGTGATAAACTTTAAAATTTGATGTCATACTGCTTTCCTGTGGATGCTGCTATGAACTGTGTTGTGATGCAAATCTTGTTTTGATATTTACTTACGGTTAGACGAAGATAATTTGTAATAGTTTTGTAATTTCATGACTCTAAATCACTAACTGCCATGGATGAAATTATAAGATTCCTTGCGATAGCAGCCATATATCTCTACTTCCTAGAAATAACCCTGTTTATACATCTGGTCATCTGCTGTTTTTAGTTATCATTACTCTGGCAACCATTTATAATATCTGGTCACATGTGCTGTTTAGTTTAGTTTAGTAGAAAAAAGGATCAGGAGGGACACTCAAGTCCCCATCAAGGACCCTATAGGAGAGAAAAAAAAACTGAAGACACAAACACTCAGACCCGATTACACTGCTTAAAGTGCTTGTCCAAAGCATTCTTAAACCCATTGACACTACTTGCAAGTACAACTTTCTGAGGCAAACCGTTCCACTCATTCACAACCCTATTAGAAAAAAAGTTATGCTGAATATTAATCCTACTTGTGACTTTGGAGTTTAAGACAATGACCTCTGGTACAACTACTATTAGCAAACATGAAAAATTCGGTAAAGGATAAATTGTCAAAACCATATACAATCTTGAAAACCTGAATCAAGTCCCCACGTAACCTCCTAAGCTCCAGTGTGGTGAGATTCAACAGTTGTAACTGCCTATAATAAAGAACACTCTTTAAGGAACTTATCATCCTAGTAGCCCTCCTCTATGTTTTGTTATCATTACTCTGACAGCCATTTTACAGTGATTCTCTCTGTTCTGTTTCAGGATGGGAAGGCCTCATCAGCTACAGTCGTTTGTTCTTTTCTGTCCTTCTGCCGGCTCTTCCAATCCACAGAGGCCAGTCTCTATCACTTTATAGTAGCCCGTGGCCCTCCATCCATCAGTCCATCGCAAAAGAGGTAAAGTCAGGTTCTGTTCCATGGTAAAATACTTTGCTTGCTTTTCCATCTCCCATCAACATTTTATGTAAAACAATAAAATGCGTTTTCACCTGGCAACTCAGCTGAGAAGACACTGTTCATGTCTTCACTCGAATTTGATCTCATGTGTGACATTTCTCTCTTTTTTTTTTTGCTGTCAGATATATGGACTACATCAGGAAGATGTTGGCTCCAGAGAAACCAATTGCACCTCATAAAAACATCATCTTTCTGAAAAGACTTAACCTCCTACCAGTTCCATTGTACAACAAACAGAGGTACCCATTGTAATCAATTTGTTTTTGTTTACTCCATATGTTCCTGTAAGAGACAAAAAAAAACCCCAACAATCTGCTTAAGGCTAATGTATAAAAATTAAGAGGGCAGACGTTTCTATCATAGCAGCATCTACAGAAGCATCCCTAGTTCTTTTATAGGTGTTAAGGTTTCCATTTTCTTTGATGGGAGTACTCTATTCGATTAAGCCTAAAAGGGTTTCTTAGTTTACTTCCTTTCACATTTTTGTTACTTATTTGCAGTTATATTGTCTTGTTCACCTTGTAATACTATGTGATGAAACAAATAATAATAATCCCTGACAGAATGACAAAACATACTCAGTTATAGGAATGGAAAGGACAGACTGGTTAATTGGTGAGGCGAAATAAATTGATAAAAGAAGCTGTTGGAGTAGGAAGACAGTGGAAAATATTTGAAAGATGATAAGAAGATGAAAGGACTCCAAGAGATAAAACAGGAGAAAAAGATAACAATTGGAAAGAAATTAAAAAGTGAAAAAGAGTGAAGGAACAAAGCAGGATAAAGGGAGAGATGGAATGAAAAATATGTTTTTGTCTGGACAGGTAACTTTAGAAGAGTTAAAAAAAAAAAGTTAAAATATTGCTGGTTCGTATCTATCCCTATATTAATATCGCTCCTTTTCTTGTTTGAACAAAATGCACTAATGAATTGTAAAACGTAATGTACAAATGGATGTGTTTAAATTTCGTTTGCTTTCACTATTTTAGAAGTGGATGTCGTCCATTCTGTGAGGTGTACCAAGGAGAGGAGAGAATTCTATCCACATCACAAGAATATGAGAAAATGAGGTAAACAATCCAATTATGCTATAATTAATTAGGTCACATGATCATGTGTGGTTTACTTGAGCAGTGGGATTGCTATTATTAATGAGGTCACATGATCATGTGTGGTTCACTTGAGCAGTGGGATTAGCATGTTAATAATACTGTACAATGCATTGGCCAGGCAAGTCCGGTATGGAATAATTTCAACCAGTATCGCATTGCAAAAAATGCTGTGCCAAAATGAGCAAATTGGTACCCAAGTTCTATGATGTATCATTATCCAGAGGAACCAAAGTATTTTAGACTGTTTGATGAGAAATAAAATTCATAAAACCTGAGAAAATGCAACATGAAATGTGAACACTAAAAGATTCCTTATCCTGTAATTGGTAATGCATGTATGTCTTTTGAAATCAAGCACTTCAGTGTTAAAGCCGAATTCAAGATGTATCCATTACTCTGTTCAATGCATATGGTGGGGGGGGGGAGGGGAGGGGGATCCAAATTTGTAGCAGACAATATTGTGCAAAAATGATGCATACACATTATGCTAAATTATGGAAATCAGGATTGGGCTCAATTTTCAAGTTGGTCAAGTTATCAAATCACAAAGGACAATGACAGTATCGGGAATGTATTCTGTATTCAAATGACAGAAATTTTTCACAAGGCGTGAAGAAACAATGAAAGACCCTGTTGCTGTTTGTTAGATTAGATGAGATGAGATCAGATTAGATTTCCCAAATAATGCAGAAAATATTGCTATGTATAAATTGGGAATCAGGAAAGCTGAAATCATATGACGACAAGCACAGAAAGTCAAATTCACGATTCGAGACAAACATTATTATTCTCCTAAAATTATTTTTGTGCAATGACTTTTTTTAAATTCCAATTTTGCTCAAATGATAAGGATAAGCTTTGATCTATCTTCATTTATTTGTTAGTCTTCAACTCATTCAGACTTGATGCTGCTGGTTTGATTTACGAAAACCAGAAAATATGACCAGATCACCCAAATTTGGAGAGAATAACATTGGCTGCCCAATTGGTGCCGATACGGCAGATTAAAAATTTAACATTTATTTTGAAAGATTTTGCATGGCATGGTGCCAGCCTTCTTAGATGAACTTGCTCCATTTCTCTTTTACCGTGAAAAAGCGGTTTCAGATAATCTCCTTTTTTGAAGCACTATCCAATCGTATTAAATTCTTCTTCTTATAATTGTTATTATTATTATTAGGGGCTTTGAGGT
The DNA here is from genome assembly GCA_020650975.1 of Apostichopus californicus. NCBI lineage: Eukaryota > Metazoa > Echinodermata > Holothuroidea > Aspidochirotida > Stichopodidae > Apostichopus > Apostichopus californicus. Next base: position 17,912 of record JAIPMN010000516.1, read on the forward strand.
TGAAGACGGAACAGCATTTGTCGATCTGAACACCACCATCGCTGGTGATGTCACCATCATTGTATACCACGCCAGGTCAACGTTTGGTGGCCGAGTCCAAGGAAAGGTATGGCCCAAGTAAATCACACAGAATTGTTTTATAGTCAATCCATTAGGTCATAGATGTGTCCGCCATGACAAAAAAAAAAATATGATGTCACAGCGGTATCACATGTAATGTAATTCATAGAGGTCATATTTGTAGTATGTAGTTATAATAGCTTTGTAATGTATTATTTGTTATCGACTTTATTTGATTAATTTCTTCCAGTTTCACCTTGCCTTTATGGCACGAGTGCAAAATAAAATGTGTACACCCATCAAATGCCTCCTGGATCCTTATTTAGAGACACACACAGACATCAATGTTAAAGCAAATTTTTGCATTTGGTCCAAAACGTTTGCCCAACCTACTTTCTAAGCTATTTTAACAAAGTGAAGATTAGTGAGAGACTTCTTGATGAAGTTGATTCCGTCAATATCTCTTGGCACAGACACTTTACCTATAAGATTTATGGATATGTAGAATGCAAATTAATGAAACATCGCATAGTTAATGTTTTGGAATCGGTTATAATCGTGCGTGATAAGATTCTATCTCCATCTGTTTTAGGTCACTGCTCTCCGTATGTTCCAACTGCAGTTCCACACAGGGTTCGTAAATCCTGGAAACAAACAGATATGCATCAAAAAGTGAGTATGAAGATCTGATTGATCGTTTAGGCCAGAGGGATTGACACAAAATTAAATTGAGCAGAGCAAGACATATACTTCTATTGTTTCAAGAGATGATGTCTTCAAATCTACAGAGTATTACCATCGTTATTCCCGTCAGAATGTGAAGGAGAAGAGAAGCTCAAATGTTAAAGAAATGCTCACCTTATGAATGATAAGACTATTTCCTAAGAAAGCAGTTGCTCTAGAAAAGAGTCGTGAATTAAAATGAAACCAGAGGATTATTCATCAGTCGTTATTTCATCGAGTGTACAGTCAGATTATAAGAGAATTAATAAGAGAGTCTTACGTCAGGATAAGAGAAAATACCATTTTGTTGCTATTGGTGACAGGCGATGGTTGAAAATTGATGAGCAGTTTATTTTTCTTGAATAGCATGTCTCACAATGTCACATGTTCTTCTCCAGTGTCAAGAGATCACAATTCAGTCTTTGATTTAACTCTCGATACAACTGAAACTTGAATGAAACTTTAATGACTAACGAATTTAGTAAAAAATTATTGTCATCCTGAGGTCACTGGTCCGAAATCCTCTTCCAGCCAAACATATTCTGCTCTTTTTGCATTCAATTCGAATTCGAGTCCAATGGCACGACACTTGTATCACAGACTGACTTCGCTGGTAATGCATGTGCTTGTTTTCAATTAAAGGAATACTCCCTCACAAACTTTATCTCGGAGCTTTAAGAGCAGGGCAAGTACAAATAATCTTTGTGTGCTGCATACATGTTATTCAGCCAGGGTGTTAATTGGAGAGGTGTTTTTCAAGGTCCAGTATTTTCCTACTTTGTAACCCTCTTTTCGAGGTTTTTACTGAAGGCATTGAAATGCGACTTCTCAACTGAGACCTAAAGACATATCTTTCATCTTTTTCACTCAGGTTTGAGCTGGACTTTTTGGAACAAGCTGACAAATTCTCTGATAACTTTTATATCTCGATTGATCTTGAGGTCAGCCAAGACAAAGCTCAATCGATGAGAAGTGCACCCTGGGAGACCTTTGAAACCCAGAGAATAACTCCAAAGTACTGTTTCTCAAACCAAGCTGAATGGGACCGTGTGCTCACCCAGTATGGTAAGTAACTCGTTAGGCATGATAGAAACAAAGAATGTATTACTTGTGTCTTCATCAGCCCAGTCATAGTTAGCAACGGCTGTTTTTAGCCTAGTGACAGTTGCGAGTGGTTTACTTTTCGACAGTTCATTGCCAGCATTTGTTTTTACAATTGTCAGCATACGGTAATGTTATTTTTGCCTGTCCGTTACTTGATCTCTGAACTGTTATCAAAATTGAGTTTTTTTGTTGTTGCCATTTTTAAGATTTAAAGCAGCTGCTTGTGTTTGTGCAAAGAAAGGCCCCTCACAGTTCAGTGTGATGTCACAGCCGATGTGTCAAAGTCCCAAGAAAGAAAACCCGTTCACAGCAAGCTTAGCCCTACAAAGATAACAGATGCAACTTGCCTTAGCCTAATTTGCATGTAAGAATCTTGGCAGAGTTGCTATTGTCATCAAATTAGTGCCATCCTCTTGGGTGAGACAATGTACCTTGTTGCATTTATAGAGCAGATTGCACTTGGTTGATAAATAAATATGATGGAAAAGTGGAGTCATTTTTAGGTTAGATCAGTAGATGATATCCAACCAGCTGCTTATCGGTTTTGATAAGTTTGGTAATAAAGTTGACAGTGGTGCAGTTTATTAAGTTAGGATAAACTCTCTTGAAGAGTTATCATGTTTGGTTACGTCATCTTATGATCAAGATGAATGAAGAATTCGAGAGAACGTCAATCTTTCTGTCTTTAAAACAGGTCACCTGGACAAGAAGGCCAGGGAGAGGCCCGATTCACCCGAAATGCCTTCTGCTTCTTCTTCTCCTCATCCTCCTGCTCCTCTCCCAAACATGCAAAACCTGCAGCAGCGAGTAGCAGAGGAAGAACAGCAGGAGCAACTCTTGGACGACGATGATGATGATGATGATGCAATCTTTGCAGATGATGAGTTTATAGCATTCCAGGCCGAGCGGGCCAAAGCTCCTCCCAAGGTAGTCAAGGAATCGAAAAGTAACGGAATCGGAAACTTGTTTGGTGACGATTCCACTCAGGCACAGACTGGTGCTCTGTTTGACGCCGATTTCACATCGATACATTCCTCTGCATCTGAGAGGCAGGAAGACACGAACCAAGGAGCGGAAGAGCAAGATATATTGGGAATCGGATCCCAGCATAGAGCGAACGGGGACCAGGACCTACTGGGGGGCGGCAATGATCATAGCAACCCGAGCAACGTCGATCTATTGTCGAATTCTTCGTTAGGGAACGGTGTCGTTAATAGTCAAGCCACGAGCAGCGGCGGCAGTTTCGATCCTTTTGAGAAACACAAGTCTAGAAACAATGTAAAATCTGATCCCACTTCATTTGATCCCTTCCAGCAAGCCAATCCAACCGGCTCGTTTGATCCATTTTCTTCCACTGGTAAACCTACCGCCAAAGAGGAGGTTCCTCCCCAGACACAGAACGACTTTGCGGACGAGACGTTTGATCCATTTTCCGCAGGCGGCGTAGAGATGTCTGCGAAGGGTCGACCGAAGCAAGACCTCTTTGATCCGTTCACATCATCGGCAAGCGCGAACCCTCAGTCGAGGCCCTCTCAGAAGCCTGATGTTGATCCGTTTGGGTCAAAGGTCAGTGGTGTAGGCAGTCACAGTACGGATGACCTGCTTGGATCGTCAGATAACCAGACGGGGTTTGGAGCATTCAGTCCCAACAGCCTCAACAGTCCTCAACATGGAAACTCCACTCCCCTCCGACAGGTATTAACAATTTACTGTCAGTGTACATCTGCCCCAGTCCTGTTGGGATTGGGGGGGGGGTGGATGGGCACTGTAAAGGATGATATATGTATTTGGTCAGTGATGTTACCTAACGTACCGAGTAGTACTCAAAATAGGATTATTGAAATGGAACGGCAATTCTTATTTATTTTTATACCAAATTGTCTTTAAATGTGCAAGTTAGAGATGGATCTGATACATTCTTCAACATTTTAGTCGCCCAGACACTTTCCCAGATCGGCCGTAACCACATGTAAAAACTCAATGTGGAATAGTCTGCATTGTTTCAAGTTTGCTATGCATTTATCTGGAATGAAACTTGACCAGTCAAATCATCATTGGATGTTAGCATTTTTTTTCTATAGAATTGAAAAATGAATCAAAATCCACTAAAAATCCACTAAGAATACACTAAAAATCCACTTTAATTTGTCAAGAGCATATTCAGAGACAGAAGTGTCACCAAACATTGGGAAGTCCTTTGTGGTAATGTTCATCGCACTTTTAAATCTTTTTCATCTCCGCAGAGCCATAGTGGACCTGATTTGATGGCCGGATGGGGAAACACCCCTATCAGCGAAATCCAAAGGTCCCAGACACCTCCCATGAGTACGGAACAGCTTAGGTTTGATCCATTCGGAGATCTCACAGGTAAGTCGACATATGGGGTGGCTGATAAAAGCTGGATATTGTATGGTAAATTTTCACAATCTGGTGGTAACCAAACAAAGTGGTTAAAGGAAAGATAAAGAACCCGCTAAACGTAATCTGATATCGTATGTCCATTGGCATTCCAACTGGAATGATGGAACTATCTAGGATGGCTATTAACAAAATATGTATTTTCTTTTGAGGAGGAAAACAGTAATACCTCAGTAACTTAGTTGCCATAAGTGTGTAACAACATGAACGGCTTAGTTAGATTGAAGAGTATCCAGTTATGTGTGAATATGACATTGCCTGGCCAGAATGACACAGAGTTAATACAACTCAATGCAAAATGTGAAATGGATTGAAACTTCACTACTTAGAAGCAATCTGTTAGACACAGAGGTACAACCTCAATGCAAAAGTACTAAAATAACATGAATATTGACGAAAGCTTTGTAGGCCACTCTTTGGGAGTGATCCACTCAACAAGAGCTACTCTGTATGTCTGAAGCAAACTCTATCAAACCGTACTGTTAGGATTACTGGTGTTTGGTTAGATTCATTGCAACACAGTCTGAACATCCAGTGACCCAGGGAATGTGTGGACTCAAACTTTGATCACTCCAAAATGAGACGGGTATTTGTTTCATGCGCAATTCTTATTTCTCCATCCATCCCCCAGTTGTAGAGTTTCCCCGTGAACTTATTGACTAGATCACTTCCTAGCAAGAAATTTAAACAGTTGGAAGTACAAACCAATCATCCCATTCCATACTTCCAGCTGCTTTAGTTTCCATGGTTACAGTTGTTCTCATGAATATTGTCTTTTCTTTGCCATCTGTGCACTCAGGAAACTTCAAGAGTAGTCTGCCATCCGCTGCTCCCAGCAAACAGAGGCAGCAGCAGCAGCCCCAACCACAAACATCTAGCTCGCCCCAGCACCATCAGCGGCAACCACCACCACCACGGCAGGGAACATCTGCTCCTCCTCCTATGGCACAGGCAGCCAGACCAAACTATTATGGAAGCAGCTTCTCATCAGTCATTGGGGGTAGAGGGACAGGAGGGAAATCTTTTACCCCTGGACCAAGAGGTAATGTTCAGTCATCAGTCATGGGGGGTAGAGGGGGGTACAGTCATTAGTCATGGGGGTAGAGGGGGGTACAGTCATCAGCCGTGGGGGTGGGGGTGGGATAGAGGGATAAGAGGGAAATCTTTTACCCCTGGACCAAGAGGTAATGTACAGTCATCATTCATGGGGGGGTGTTAGAGGGGGGTACAGGTATCAGTCATGGAGGGTAGAGGGACAAGAGGGAAATCTTTTACCCCTGGACCAGAAGTAGTGTGGATCGCACTGTGGATGAGTGTGTGGATGACAGTGTGAGGCAGTTGGAGGGGAGGCTATGAATAAGAAAGTGTGAGAGGGATCGTAGCAGGCAATTTGAAAGAAACTTGGAGGAACGAGGAATTGCCAGGTGCAGTCTGGGAGGGAGAAGAGTTATAAAGGCAGATGCATGAAACAAAGTGATATTAAACAATGAATGAAGCAGGTGAATCACAGAATTGTACAGATACTAAAGTGGCACCTTATTTTAATTTTGTATTGTCAAGATCATCAATACAGCTCGTTAACTATCAGCAAGGCTGATATCCTGATTCCTTATAACATGGACGAAAAGATCCGGTTAGTTCAAGCTATGTCCATATATTTGGATTTATAAAGAAAAGAAAAAAACTCAAAGTTGACATAAAACATTCAGATGATTTGTTACATTTTTCTCCAAATCCACTCAACTACATGAGATCGGAAGACAAACATGAACCATCAATTAAAAGCTAACCATTTGTGATGATTTTGATCTTTTTGAAGAAAACGTTTCTGTTTTCTTTCCCGGTAGTTATGAAGCCAGGAGCAAGAGACAAGGACTTTGGAGATTTACTGAGTGGACACGAGTTTACCTCCCAAGCCGAGGAACAAGTCCCAAAATCAATCAAACAAATGCGACGGAAGCAGTTAGAGGAATCAACAGATCCAGAGGTTTTGAAGGTACGTTTTGGTCGTCGTAGGACAGATTAGCGTAACACCTCCGTAGCGTGAAACGTGCAACGTATTTTAGTCGCTGGAGTTTGCTGTAGATGATATTGAGATATGTCAGAGTAAACGTTTGAACCTTGAAGGTTTTGATTGTCCAGGGAATAAATTCTGGATATTTACAGGTTTTGATGTTTATGGAGATTTCATCTAGTATAAATTATTGAAATGTTCGAGTTATCTATGTACCGAAGCTGTTATGGCAGGTTGTGTAGCAGTTTGACCATTATAGCAGGATGGTATGGGATGACATTTTTATTCCCCGTTGCCATTAGCAACCAGCTCAAGTTCAGTGAGTGTTTGGTAATACCCCAACTACTACTAGTTGCCAATTCTAGGTTGAAACTTCGTGCCATACCAATAAGGACATACATGGGAACAATTGCACAGAATCAGCACTCAGTGAAAATTATGCCACTCCCATGGTGCTGTTCTTGTCATTAGTTTGTGGGCTGAGTGAATACAAGGCATGATAATTTCATTGAAAAAGCACTTTAAAGGCATTGAAGACTTGCCCCAAACCGCGTGCCGCCCTGTGAAAAAGTTTACTTTCCGTTACTTGCAAGTGAATTTTTTCTTGTCGCTACAAAATGCAGACAGTAATGAAACGTGATACCTTGTTATCTTAATCTGGACCTGAGATGTCCATCGCTGCTATATACACTGTGTTTTGGGTATTGACCGCAGCTGCATGTAGTGACTGTACACTAGTGTCTAATTACCGACGGTAGCAAGCTGTGTGTGTATTTTCTGGGTGTCTAACACTTCTGTTACACCTCAGTCGAAACTAGGTCAGATTACCGGCATGAGACGTTTCTTTGTGCGTGAGTATTCACACCCTTTAAAGTATAAAGTTTAAGCAAGATGACAAGACAACCCCCAATCATCTAGACGTCAACAAAAATTTAACTGGGATATGATTTGATTTGAGGTGGATGTGTGACATTATAAATATCACCATAGCGACAAAGGTTTATCATAAAAAATGGGAGCGATGTTTGGTATTTATCATTACCTCATCTCACTATCTGTAATGTTCATCTCTGATAACAGGTGCGTGACTGGACCGAGGGCAAGGAGAATAACATCAGAGCTCTGCTATGTTCTATGCACACTGTCTTGTGGGAGGGAGAAACAAGGTGGAAACCAGCAACAATGGATAAATTAGTAACGGCTGATCAGGTAATTACCATACAAGGCAGATTGTAGAGGTAGAGTTGATATCCAGTAAGATGGGGGGGGGGGGTGGTGAGGAGGGGGACTGATCAGGTAAGCACCCTACAAGGCAGATTGTTTCGGTAGAGTTGATATCCAGTAAGATGGGGGGGGGGAGAGGGGGGCTGCTCAGATTGGGAGATTGTCATTGTTTGGTTAGTCATTGGCAGTAAAGAGCTTGTAATTTATAGTTGAGGTGTATAGTTCTGTGTTTTAGTACAAGTGGCGGTGGGTGGGGGGGTGGGGAGAGATGGGTGGAGCGGTAAGTATATGTAGGACTGATGGTGACTGTTGGGCACTAAGGAACTGATATGCTAGTCAAATGTATACTTGGAATTGGTTATTTACGTTTACCAAATTGTCATTTGTAAAATTCTTGTGTTCGTCATGTTTTTTTGGGTGTTTTCTAAATACTTCTAGGTTAGTTGTTGTACTATAACTGTTGTGTGTAACACTTTTTACTCCTTCTTGTTTTTCATTATTGTCCGTTAAAAAGTAGAAAGAACACCAGCCGTATTACTGAACATTTGTAAGTAAACAGCGCTAGAACTCTGACGGTCTTATCACTTTCTCTACTTTTGAATTGCAGGTGAAAAAATGGTATCGCAAAGCAGTTCTTTCTGTACACCCTGACAAACTGGTGGACACACCGCAAGAGTCGCTGGCGAAATTAATATTCATGGAATTAAACGATGCCTGGGCAGAGTTTGAAGACAGCGGTAGTAAATCTCTCTGCTAACGGGTGGAGAAGCGGACGAATCCGTGATTTGTATAAAGTCAAGAAGATAAAAAAGTATTTAAATTGTTTACCAACTCATCCATTCATACCAGCCACTTTCAGTGTGTGATTCCTAGTATTAATTTTGACAAGACCATTCCCCACTAATAAGAAGAAACCTCATCCTTTTTTGTTCCTGTAGAAAGAAAGTCATTCCATGTTGTGACCCTGGTAACATTTGAGTGCGTATAAATAGGTGTTAATCCCATATATCTAATAACGACCATCTCCAGTGTAGAAGATTGTGTTTACTAGAAAATAATTGCCTGCCTGCCGGTAAAATTCTGGTAAAGTCTCCCATGATTCTCAGCTTTGGGATAAGAGTGTTTGTTCTTTTCAAAGGGGGCATTGGTGATAGCTTGATAAGTCTAACACTGTCATGATCTTACATAATCACATTTGTAAAGCAGGACTGGTGCTGTCGAGTGTACCAATTCAGTGAAGTTGGTTTGGTTTTTTCTCGCACAGGCTGTCTCGTCTTGAAAAAGTAATGAAGATCTCCCGTCACAGCAGTCATTGGTAATTTGTTGCGGTGTCGTGCAACAACAAGTTTAAAATCTTCCAAAAGAGTCACATTGCAAAACAAACATTTAATGCTAAACCTTCTTGGTGTATATTTTTGCATATACAAATCTGGGCTGCAATTGTAATTACTAGTTTATTACAAATTTATCATATAAAAACTAAAACCATTGGTAATACTAACAATAAACTCATGTACCTCCTTCAGTGTGAAAAGGTAAGAAGTTGAGCATATTTTTATGTCTTAAATGTTATTTTAAAATTGATCTTTTCTTTTAACCCCTATGCAAAGATTTGTTTTTAGTTGGGTATTTCTGTAATACAGAGGGAGTTTGTTATTGTTATCAAAACCGAGGACAGTTTATCGTTGTCACCCGTTAAGTGTGTCAAGTTACTCATTGGTGGTTCTGTTAACTAGGTGAGAGTCTTACTTATATAAGACACCAAACGAAAGTTTCTCACAAAATTATTTAAAAAGCTTAACCCTCACATTACGACCCGAGTCTATTTGGTAAAAGTTTTAAGATGAGTTTCTTTATTTTACCAGATTTTAACTGTTGTAAAAAAAAAACTTGGATCATCTGTGTCCATCTGCAGAATGAATCAAATATTTATTGACACACCTGACCTGATGTTGTCTAATTCTATATATACATACATATATATAGATATAAATAGTATTTCTATCCCTACTGGGGAAAATATTAATATTCATGAATATTGAGTAAATATATAAGTACCATCTGGCAGGCTCTGATCTTGGTGAATCCTTGTGCAGAATGAATCAAATATTTATTGACACACCTGACGTGCTGTGTCTATTCAATATATATATATACATATAAATAATTTTTCTATCCCTATGGGGGAAAATATAAATATTCATGATGATTACTGTTATTCATGAATATTCAGTAAAGTAAAGTATCATCTGGCAGTCTCAGATCTTGGTCAGTATTCATGTCACAAACTTTCATACAAATTATAAAACATAAGCATCTTCCTAAACGAACAATGATAATAATACTGTTGTATCTCTGCTGTGGCATCTTTATCAAGGTGTTAAATATCAGCTGAAAAAAATAAAATAATATAATGCCCCTCTTGGGCACCTCTTTGAAAGTTGATGTAAAACGTTAAAATACAGCCATCCATATACACTATTCCACAACAAGACAAGTGGTACAAAGTGGTTGCCATGTTAACAGTTCTCTACACATCCACTACTTGACTATACTGCCAGACATCACTAACTAGAGTGAACTATATATGTTTGAATGTCTATCAAAAGATTGATGTTTTTATTACTATTATTATAATTATGTGATTATATTTATTACATGAGATAACTTTAAAGCAATAGTAGTAACTTGTAAGAAAGCATCATGTACCATTTAAGAGATTGAGAAGAGATCCCAAAGAGGAACTGCCAATGTTAGAATGCTTGGTACTCTTTCATCTCCTCGTCACTCTTTAATAAAACCTGTTATTATGTATCTCTTCTGTCACTTCTTCTTTCCTTGTCATAATATCTTCTTGGGAAGAACTAATATTCCCAATAAAATTTGGGAAGAAATATATATAATATAATATCTTCTTGGGAAAAGCACATGCAGTTTTGGTTTGTGACCCTAATACCTTGCATTATTTCACTGGAAGGCTTTTGATGAAATCCACCACTGATCAAGTTGATTTCCATTGCAAGATAAAATCTTGAACGGTTTGGAATATTTGTCATTGCCACACGCACCAAATTAGTTGGACGTTGAATGCGATAGATGTTGAGTTGATGATATTGGCCAGTTTGAAGTCAGCCTTTGTTCCATCCTGGATGTAACAACATTTCACTTGAGGGAAAAATCTATAGGTTGTCCAAGTTCAGTCAAGTACTATTATCTTTGAACAAACCTCAGTGGGTATGATATTGTCACGTTAATCGACGATGTCGACGGTTGGAATGAGTCGACGGTTGGAATGAGTTGACGGTTGGAAAGAGTTGATTTAATGGAGTTGAATTGCTTTCTACGGATCAAAACTGAGGAAATGTTCTTGTCGGTTTGTAGTACTGATCAGTGTTACCAAGCTTGAGTCGAAGGTTGTTAATTTCCTCTCTGTACCTGTTAGAAAAGAGAAATAGTTGAGACATTTACCATTTCTATCGTCATCAATTCCATATTCTATCCGTCATCCATCAAGGAGATCAAGTTGACATGTTTGTCTTAAAGCTGAGGAACGAGAATCATTTTTTTTGTTTAAAACCTTTACTCACAAATGAAGTGACACAAAGGTTTGTTTGAGCAACACATGAAAATGGTGTCCTTTATACCAAAATCTGCCGTAATAATGTCTCTCATAACAGTCTGTCATATACATTAAATCAGTTTGAAAAATGCTAAACTTAGCAACGAAAGGTGCTTAGTTAGTGCAGAGAATTAATCTAACCTAGTCATGCTTAATTGATATATTGATAAAGGTTCAATCCTTAGTTTGCCAGCTTATCTGTGAACTTACCTAGGAATTTCTTTCCTGATGTATCTACTGCTCTCTGCTAGCTGTTCTTCCAGGAGGGCATTACTGGCTAGTAATGAAGCTCTCTCCTTCTCAATCTCCTCCTGTGTCAGGGAGAAGAAGAAGAAGAAGAAACTACTGTCTGATTGATTCAAAAGTAACCAGTAGTAACCAGCTGACTACAGTATAATCAGTAACTATCGACTTAAGTTACAATCTGAAACTGATCAACTAGTTGCTGTTTGTCTACCCACTGTGCCGCAATCGGACCCATTCCGATTACAAACCTGATGATAGCTTTAGAGTCTGTATAAGAGCTAAGAAGCAACCGCCAACTACATAGCCAGCACACATATACAAACACTGGACTTTCAAACTACCAATCAATCTTGAGAATTATATATAAGATAAACTGAAAGACTGGAAAGCTATAAACTCCAGCTTGTATGAAGCAGTGGGCAAACCTGAACAGAAAATCAGACACAATTACAAGTAAGTACCCATTCCATAGAATGCCACTCTCAACGACAAGAGAATACTCTTATGAGCTTTGGAATCCAAAACTAGGATCCAAATTTGAAATTGAAAAACTTTATTTTTCGGCCAATTATTTTGTAAGGCAATACCCTTATGATTTTTTCAAAGTTTGGCCAAAATCATGACTTTTTTATTTCTTTCCAAAATCATGCGTGGGATAGGTGACACCCTTCTGATGACCTGCCAGTCAACAATAATCTCATAATCCGTCCCTTTTTTGAAATTGGACCAAGTTTATGACGAAATGTCAAATATCATTTTCATATTTAAAGGCTTAAAATTCCATAGAATGCCACTTTCAACTTCAAGATGATACTCTTATGAGCTATGGGAATCCAAAACGAGGATCCAAATTTGAAATTGAAAAACTTTATTTTTCGGCCAATTATTTTGTAAGGCTATATACCCTTATGATTTTTTCAAATTTTGGCCAAAATCATGACTTTTTTATTTCTTTCTTAAATCATGCGTGGGATAGGTGACACCCTTCTGATGACCTGCCAGTCAACAATTAACTCATAATCCGTCCTTTTTTTTTAATTGGACCAAGTTTTTATGACGAAATGTCAAATATCCTTTTCATATTTAAAGGCTTAAAATTCCAGAGAATGCCATTTTTAATTTCAAGAGGATACTCCTATGAGCTATGGGTATCTCAAACGAGCATCCAAATTTGAAATTCAAAAACTTTTATTTTGTGGCCAATTATTTTGTAAATTTCGAAAATGTTTTAATTATTTTGAGGCTTAAATTTCCATAAAAAAACACTTTTAACTGGATTAACTTACCTGTTGTTCTTGAAACTTGGCCTTCATAACGTCCAATGACTTATCACTAACTCTGAAATGAAAAAAAACAACCAAAATTTTCTTCTTGTTATAATGTTATTATATTAAGATCTGCTCAAGTAAAATCTTGCTATACCTTCTGTAGCCAGGTAGTCACTACGATGTCATATTTACTGCATTGAGCAACAACACATATTTCGGCTATCCATAAAGAACTCTGGTAAAATTAGTAGGCAGGCTCACATTTGAGACAGCAAAGATAACTTTACTAATCTTCAATCACACATTATTTCGGCTCTCCATAAATTTGGGTAAAGTCAGAAAGCAGGCTCACATCTTAGAGAGCAGAGATTCAAATCCCACATTATTTCAGCTGTTCATAAAGAGCTTGGGTTAAGTCAGAAAGATTATTAACTAATCTTCAATCACACATTATTTTTGGCTCTCCATAAAGACCACGGGTTAAGTCAGAATGCAGGCTCACATCTGAGACAGCAAAGGTATCTTAACTAATCTTCAATCTTGATTTGTGAAATCATCCAAAACTTCAGGTTAGTGATGCTATATTTGACTATGTTTTGGCCTAAGGCAATCAGGAAGACATACATTTGCTTCATGCAAGTTTTAGATGATTTCACCCTTTAGGAACACAGGCAAGCAAACGATTGCATTTATACAGACTGGAGGAAATATCTACCAGCAGTGTCTATTGAAAGTTAAGTAGGAGAGAATCATTGACTGAATCTGGTGGCATTGGTACCACAAAGAGAACACTGGTCGCAAGCTTAGTTCACTTAATATTCTAAGATACGAGAGCAATGTCCTAAGCGGTCTGTTCTCTGTCAAATGACATCACCAAGAAATAAACAACAAATTGAGAATTACATCCAAAAATAATGCAACAGCACATGCAACAGAACTTTTAAAATAGTTTAATTTTGATTGTGAAGCTATTATTATTTCAATAAACATCATTTTATATCTCAAAAATTACATCCCTGTGTCTTCATTTATATCTAACATTCTGAAAATACACCAGTAATGAAATCTGTATGTTTGTCTTTGTTCTTGCAAATGCTGCAATGAGGATACTATTCTTAAGTCATCTTAAACATTTAATAGATTGTACAAAATGATTCTAAAGTGTCGACCCTGCACACACTTTCAAGAAGTAGAGTGTAAACTATCTTATGTGAATGGAGATTCAGTGATAACTCTGGTCTAGATGAAAAACCCAAAGGACGCATATCCCACCTCCTCTGATACCTTGGATACATAACCAGAACATTCCATACTTTGATGGTTGTTCCAAAGAGATGAATATGCAGAAAACCTAAACTCACCCATCTGCTTTCATCTTTTTCAGTTCATTTGTCACAGACTGGAGTTTCACTCCCAACTGTGTTAACTCTTTCCGATTACTGGATTCAAGGCTGGCCTCTGATAAACTCAATTCGTATTCCTCTGGTCCAAGATCCATGTCATTGAAATCTCCCACCTGTTTCTTGAGCATTCTACAAAAAACAAAAAGAAAATAATAAAAACAATACCCACTGACAATGCTTCCATCACCCATTGCATGATATTAATGCTCTCTGAAATTTATCAGCAAAGTATAACAACATCATTATTATGTGGTAATGCACCATTCACCATAATGGCACCATATCACCATGATCACGTACCCCCATGTGATGATCAAAAGGGGTAAAGTACAACACCACCCATCATGCTACACCATGTGCCCATGACATGATGAAGGGGTAAAATCACCAATGTCACTGCATAGAACTGCCACATACTGTACCCATCATAATGTCAAGAGAGTACAGCAGCCCTACAAACCGAACAGCATCCATCTCCATGGATCTATTACTATGATGTAGAGACAGACTACGGGGCTGACGAGAAGAAGGGCAAGGGTGGGGCTAATAATGGGACCCAAACAAATATGGGATAGAGAATACTGTATTCACATATGCCCATAAATGTATCATGAATTTATCAAGTGTTTAGGAAAGAGGTCAGTGACATTCTTGTCCCAGAGACTAACTGAATCCATTGGCAGACTAGCACTGTCATCTCACATATAACATCTCTCCTGGATATCTATTGTTTGATTAAAGAGCACAATAGCACCTTTGTCATATGATCAATGCTCCATACACAAGTTATGTGTTCCAGGGAGCAAAGTAGCACCATGATCAAACACAAACTAATTTGCCACTGTTATGATCAAGCAACAACCGCAATTTTCCATAGACAATCACATGATCCAGGAGTAAAGAAACGACATGACCAAACATTAATGATCCATACAACATTCATATGATGGGAGGTTTATGAAGCACCATTACCAAAGAGTAATGTATAACACATCCTTCGAGAATTAACATTGCAGGAAAGTCACAGGAATTACTCTCATTTACATACAAGTCATTCCTCTTTCTTGAGATGGTCTTAATAACCGGCAATGGTACGTCTCTTACCTGTATGCTACAAGGAGTTCTTCGTGTTTCTTGGCCACTCTCTGTGCTTGTTGTCTATAATTTCGGGCCGCATCGCTTAATTGTTTCTCTCGGCTACGATATGTCTGTTTCAGTTCGTCTGTAATCTGATCCACGGTTCCTCTTAAAATCTGTCCTGCATTCGGCATCTTAGAACTCTGCTCCACAAAGTTCTTTGAGTCAATATCATTAAAGTGGTACTGTTAACGACTAAGCAATACTTGGAGATTAAAGTGAGCAGTAAATCAATTTAGTGTCCTCAATGTAACTGATTTAGTTGGCAATATCTCAAAGGCTTGAATGCAACATATATTGTTAACTTGTCTAACAATTACACAGCAGAGGTTTATGTCCTGCACAAGGTTAGTAATTCTTAAAACCAATATCAATGCTTCAGCATATGGCACTTTTTCAACAAGTGTACATTGGCTAAGTTTAATTTGTGAACAAAGATTTGAGACTAATGAGTTACTGCATATCAGGAAAAAATACTTACATTAAGTTAGGACAAAATAATGAAACAATTTGTACTTCAACAGCTCAAACAGACAAAGTCTGCACTAATTATACATATATATAAATGTTAGTTTAGTGACATTTAAAACTATTATTTTTACTTTTAAGCAGAGAAAACTCATTGTTTTTAACTCTGTCAAAGAATCATACACCTCATACAAATCAACGAGAAAGTGAAATGGCCACAGATTCATGAATATTTAAGACTCACAGTGACATCGTCGAGATATTTTTGAAGTCTTCTCCTGTGTTCACTATTCTTCTCTTTAATCTGAAGATGAAGACTACTAATCTCTCTCCCCATCTCCTTTCCTTCCTCTTTCTTCATCATTAGTTCCTGTAAATGATACAACTTGAAGATAGATGAGGGTAATCTTGGACGTATGATTCAGTAAATGTTTATATCTGAATCAACCAAATATGCCCAAGATACACTCCATGATATTCATCCACCTTATTTGTTACATATCAAACCCATGCAGTTTGAACACTGATAATACAAGCATTCCATACTTACGGTGCTAGTATAAATACTTCCGACCAGAATTTAAGTGCTTCTCATATAATGTGAAAATTGGATTTTTGTTTTGTTTTTTGATAATCATACATAACAGTTAATTCTATACACTGCACTGCTTCCAACAGAAGCCAACACACTATGCCGGTTTCACTTAGCAAGGATACCAGATAAATCTGGTGAAGTTTTTTTTCTTCAGAAACTGGCAGTGCCCAAATGATCTTCAATGAGCTATAGGGAAAGTTAGGACCTATCCAAAATTTACAATCTTACCTGTAAGTCCCCGATTCATAAGGTCCATAAGGTATCATAAGGTCCCCGGTTCGAGTCACTCCAAGATTAATGTATGTCGTCCAGTTACAGAGTTGTTGACAATTGACAATTCATAATCATGGACGTTAAATACGAATGTAAGAGACTGACTTCGGTCAGCTTGCGGCCTTGATAAGCCAATGAGGCTTCTTCGCGAGTTTCAGCTTGCAGGATGATCTAAAATACATACATACATACCTACCAATCTCCCATGCAGATAAAGTTTCAAAGTCAATAGCACGGACATTGCATTACGATTCCATAATAAAAACCTACCACTTCCTGTTGGGCTAATTTTCTCTGGGCATCAAGAGCTTGTACCTTGGATTTCTGAATGCTTTCGTTTAACATCTTACTGCAAAAGAGTAATGAAAATGTAACGTGTCAGGAATTAAAAATACTAAACTGTATTGAAATTAAAGTTAAGAAGGACAAAACTTAGGGAACTTATCAAAATTCAAAAGATGCTTTTCGCTAGCTTGAAAGAATCAATATGGGTTATTAAGAGGCCATGAAGGTTGTCGTATTAGTTCTTCTTTTAAATGATCCTGCTTACAGTTCAACATTAACTGGTACTAGAAAATGTAACCAAATCAGCATCGGGAAATGAGAATCGTACTAAAAACCTGATGCAAGAGTAAAAAAAGAAAAGCAAGGTTGTAACACTGAACTCAAAAGTGTATGTCCTGTACGCTACCAAGCCAACCCTAAATTAGGGGTAGTCATAATTCTTGAGCATTTATCAACATTCTAAACACCTCAAGTAAAACAAGTTGCTCAAACACCCTTTCCAATATCATATGCAAAATGGTTTTTTGTGCGATCTACTCACATCTGGTTTTCAAGAGTAGTCTGCTGTTGCTCGTATACCATCTTCATCTTCTCAGTCGCTCTCCTGAATTGAACCTTATCACCAGAGAGTATGCCTGCAAGGTCCCGGACTGGAACATCATTTACCTTTACCAATGAGAGAAACAAAAATTAACCTTAAAAAAGGATTTAAAGCTAAAAATGTTTAAACTGGCCGACAATATCTTTTCGGCCAGTTTAAACATTTTTAGCTTTTAATCCTTTACTAAGGTTAATCATTCTGTGCACATTAACTTGCTTTGTGTCCTATACATGTTTCCCCCATCCTGTACATTACACTCATAAAGTACCTTCTCTAACCCCCCCCACCCTCCCCCTCAGCTTAAATCTTTTACTGTATACTTGATGGACAGAGAGGGTATTTGGAAATGAAAATGCTTTCCTTTGTTTACTGGTAGTAAAGCAGTTTAGAAATCAGTTCAAGAGGTATTGAGCTGAAAAGCTAAGACCAGTAGCAACGGGTTACAAATCTTACATGACTAAATCAAGACAAACAGCTCGCTACTTAGGCATCACGTCAAAAAAGAAAATGTGGCAGCCCATGCTAAAATCCTGTCGTAGCAAGCCTGAATTAAAATCAAACCATAGAACCTACCTCTTGCAGACCAGCAGTGCCTTTTATGTAAACTGCAGAATACAAACGAATAGGTCTTACACTGTCTGTCTGCAGTAATACTGCAAACCCACCTCGGCGTCTGACGTTTGATGCGGTTCCTTACAAATACCGGGTCCGACTTACCTGTTCACGATCTGCTGCGAGGCCGAGGGCTATGTCTTTTATCTTTCTCAAATCTTCCGTTTCTGAATTCTTGAGGTTTCCTTGTTGTTGTAGGAGGGCTACCTCTGCGTTGAGGAGATTCAGTAATTCCAAGCCTAACTCCCGGTTTCTTTTCACCTTAAATCAGGATAGAAGGCTTTATATGTAGGAATTTTATGAGAACAATATTACTGTGTGTCCTGTTGTGACTATCAATCTGATTTTGTAAGGATTAGAGAGATGACCAGGAAAAATGGGTGTCCTGTTGAATAGACCGGGCTGTGAAAAACAGTTCATTTAATACTTACAGAAGTAAAAAATTAAAAGGGAAAAACAATTCTTTGAGGAGTTCTAATCTATAATAAATATATATGATAATTACATATATTTATAAGTATTACAGTAATGGTGCACATTTTTAAGGAAAGCCCTCACAAAGACCTCTCTAAGACAAATCGCTCAACAAGTTTATAACTTCAAAGCCTACTACTAAAGTTTTGTGGCTCATGGGTCCAATAAATGTTATCTATGTGTCAATCTCACTTACCTCTAGGTCATGTTTTCTGATTAGTCCTGCATAGTTGTCCTCTAGTTCAGCATACTGCATGGATAAGTTATGAGTCTGACTAATGTTACTTGCGGCTCGTCGACGATCAATCCTCTCCTGTAACAGCTGGCTTTCACATGACATCAACTGAAAAGTACAAAATAAGAATTTACGATGAGAGTAATTGTCAACAACACCACACAAAAAATATAACTCTGGTAAAAAAAAACAATCCAATAGTTACACTTATCTTTCATTGGTTGGGTGATGATGTTTAAGTTCAGGGGCCTTGATGGGGGTGACCGGGGGGGGGGGCATGGTCCCCACCTCCAATCTGGGGAAAATGTCAGTCGGGGGCTGTTGCATTTCAAGTGTATTTATTATTAGTAGTAAAAACTTGTGCTGAGACCTAATTTATAGTCTAAATATGCCTCCAGGAAAGCACCAGTTTATGTCTTGACTTTTTATTTTTCTGGGGGAGGATCCCCAAGAACCCCTTTTTTTTTAACTCCCCTAAAGACTACATGGCCACACCCCCTGGACCTTCCACAAAGGTCCATGCACTTACCTTAATCAGTTGGGGGGGGGGGATGTGCATGCCACAGCTTAGATTGGCAGAACATTCAATCCTCCCTTTTCTGAGCTTTCACTAACACAAAAACAATTATGCACTTGGCCAACCTTATCAAGCAAAGAAATAAAAAACATTAAACTTTAAAAGATTATGTGGATAGAGTGCAAACCCACCAACGGAAGACCAGAACAGTTTCATCTGATATTCACTTATAACAATTAAATCACAGCATACCAGTCAAGAGCAGTGCCTTACCTTGTTTTTAAGTTCAAAGTTTTCTTGGTGTAGCCCATCTCTGTGGTGGCTGCTTTCGATCTTGAAATCCACGAGTGATCTGGACGCCCTTAGCCTTTCCTCCTCGCTAGAGATGAGTCTGCTGGAGAGGTCTTCCTTGGCAGCCACGACATCGCTGAACTGATTCTCAAGACGATCTAATTTTCTGGATAGATATTGGTTCTCCATCCTCAACCTTGACTGAAAACAAGAGGATAGGACATCACAAATTACTAAACACTAAAATGTTTTTACTGATTAAAAAAGCCACAATGTGCTCTCTTTTTGGTGAATACCCAAAAATGATCATGGATTGGTTAATTTGGGGGTATTTTAGAGAAAATTATAGTCTGTCTTTTACAACAGCTTAGTTATGGAGCAAATAGGTTCACCTCATCTTTGTTCATCTTAAAGGTCAGTTAACATTTGTTTAATTGGTCTGTTATAATTTATTTTTCTTATATGCCAAATTCTTGTAAAACATCACAGTGATGAGTATGAGTTATACTTACCATGCTGTATAGAATTCCACATCTGTAGCAAATTATTTTAAAAATTTCAAACTTTTCTTCAAAGTTCCTTTGACAACCACTCATGAAATGCTCATATACTAACATCACCAGAAGTTTGCCCATAACTTTGACAACCATCTGACCCCTTGGTTCCTGGTTTAAAAATCCTTAGCCTGAGGATGTCCTTTCCACTTCTTTCCTACCCTAAGCATATACTTCCCTTTTTCCCCATCACCCTAAAGGTGCCATTTCCATTTATACCAAGCATATGAATGTTCTTGCTTCATTATAGGGGGAATAATTTAGAGTTCAAAAGTTTGTGTAGCAGTTTTGAAGGCTTTCAACTTTGTTTCTTGTTGTAAAATACTATGGTTCCTGTGTGCCAAAACTATCCCATACAAAAAAGTCCTGCAGGAATCCTATAGGATTCCTGTATATGGAACAGGATTCCTTCCAAACGTACAAGAATCCTTCATATGCATGCAGGATTCCATGATGCATGTACAGGAATCCTTCATAAGCATACAGGATGTAGCCAAATCCTGGCATAAATCCTGCAGGATCCTGCATAAAATCCCGCAGGATCCTGCAGGGTTTTATGCAGGACTTTTTTGTATGGGGTTATACATCTTTGCACTTGTTCATAGCAATTGTAGACCATATTGTATAGCATTCTGCGATGCAAATACCGGATAGCTTACTCCCTGTTAAACCATCTATGGTATGCTGTTGATTACTAACACTACCATTAGTATGCCCTCCTTCTTTACGTAAAGACAATGAATCAATCTGATTGTAATATAAGGAATTTTGTGACGGTTTCCTTAAAAATGCCCTCCTTCTTTATGTAAAGACAATGAATCAATCTGATTGTAATATAAGGAATTTTGTGACGGTTTCCTTAAAGTACTCTCCAAAGATATGTAGAGGGTTTATTCTACTTACCACTTCTGCTTCATTTCCTGGTGGATCCTTATTAATGGTCATCTGAGAAGATTGCGCCCCAAGTCTTCTCTGCAAGCTCAGTTGCCTGGCCCGCATACCCCCAATTAGCCCCTTAATGAAATGAAAGAAGAATACAGGTCCTTTAAAACTAACATTTTTGTGTTTCATTTCTCAGAACAAATTCATATTTTGTCACAGGAAATTCTTCATGTCATAGAACTTAGTAAATTGCTACTAAAAATGTAACAATCAGAAATAATGTAAACCAATGACTTCTTTTCGAACACTAAGTTCACTAACCTGAGCAGCGACATCGTTTAATATAAAATAATTCTTCACTTGGGAAAGAAGACTTGAAAATTGCAACAAATTTCTGACGCTCCCTTCAGTGGATGTCGGTTTAAAATGAACCATCACTTTTGTCTTTGAATTTCCTCCGAATGAATCTTGAAGGAGATTGATGGCTTTGGACTCACTGACAAAAGAAAATTGAGAAAAAGCAAACTGAGACAAACTTAAATGTATAATTAATAATTAGAGCACATCACTGATGTGACTAAAGTTTATAAGATCCCAGTACATATCTGTCATGGATATGGTCTGAGAGCTAAAATGACTTGCAAAATTAAAAAGCTCAATGAAGTTTGCATCCAAACTCTGTATCAGTTGGGTCTGTATTGTCCAAACGATCTATTGATCAGAACTCTCAATGGTCACCCTGTTCTGATACCTAGCTAGAGAAATTCCATTGTAAATTGTAACATTCTATAGGTATTGTAACTGAAGTGATGTGAATGAACCTTCGAGAGTATTGGGCTAATTAACAGCATTATTACTAATTTGTAAGCACACTCTGTCTCCTTTATTTTAATTTGTTTATCATAAATCTGTTGCTGTATCTAGAAATATCACTGCAACTCTGTAATGGACATGATATCTTAATTATCGTGTATGCATATATTATTCTGAGAAAGTATTATGATAAACTGACTTATTTCTCAGCAAACTCAAGTCTATTTGATTTTTCTTTGATTATCATAAATCTGCTACAGTATTTGTAAATATTGTTGTAACTCTGCATAGACATGGTCACTTAACTATCGTGTACGCATATATGAGTTAGCCTGAGATAGTATCTGTAAATATTCATTGTATTCCTGTTTGGGCATGGTAACTTACAGTAACTACTGTGTATGCATATATGAGTCAGTCTGAGGGAGTATTAGGCCAGATTGATGCTGGCATACTGACGGCTTTCTCAGAACAATCAGTTGTTTTTAGTTTCTTTCTTTTTTAACATAAATCCACAGACAGCATCTCACCTACCTGAAGTCTACGCCTTCAGTTTCATCCGGTGACCTACTAAGGCCATCCAACAGTTTTTTCATTGCATTTAATGTTTTATCGATCTGCTTCTCATCATCCCTCCTTGATTCTTGACCGTCTGTTTTGAAGCTATCGAAGGCTGGTAGTTCTACCAGAGTCAAGAAACTACGATGGGGAAAGCCAAACTGGTTGTTATCCTTAAAATTAAGAAAGAATATAACATTTTCATCGGAGAACTTTTAAGATTTATAAAACAATATAGAAGCAAACTCCAGAAGAACGTAATGCCAAAAAGAGTTGATGTGGGCTAAGAAACTTATCTACGAAAAATTAACATTAATTTTTTTTAAATTTTTGTTCAGTTAATTTCAATCCAACAGAATTCATTTCTAGCATAGTGTAAACAGAAAATACCAAAAATATTGAAAGAATGAAAATCCCATTATTAAAGTTTTCAGTCTGTGATTGTAAAAGTTTCCATAACAGCACAACCTTCCCGAAGATATTATTACAACATCTAAATCCAGCAAATAAAGTTCAGCTTCTGGTAGAATTTTTTTTCCTTATTGTAGATAGCTTATGATACTTCAAAAGTTCAAGATGTAAACTTAATGCAATAAGCTGTTTATTTTCCCACCTACCTCTGTAAATAATTTTATGTTCAATCTTAGTCTTTGAATCAGGTCAAAGATAAAAAACACACTCTGTTGTCACCACAATGTTACATTAAAAGAAAATGAGATGGTCTAATTACTGTTACGGCCTCAAACTGAATGATAACTGTGCCTTTATCTTCATTGTCTGCATGGCCGTTTGTTCTCCGGTTCCAACCGTTCTTCAGAGTAATGAAAATTTTATCCTCGTCAATGACTGGTATACTTGTTGCATTCTGTGTAGAAAATAATAATTTTAATATTAAAACTAATGCATTGCTAAAGTAAATAATAAATATGTGAATGCATCAAAGTATAATAACCGAATGGTTAGCTTAAGACTAAGGTCTACTGTGCAGAGCCAAATTAATATTTATGGCAAATTAAGTTTTTATCTAAATAACAGAATGTCTGTCAGCAATGGTCCTTTCTGGCCGAGAGTGTAAGTTTTGATCAAAACAAAATGATCGAATGATGAGTGTATGACTTATTCATTGATTTCCCTTACAAAATGACTACTGGGAAAAGAAAGAAGCAATTTGAATGGCTTCCTTTGTGGGGGAAAAGTGCACAAATCTGTAGAAAGATGTGCTAAATCTAAATAATGGTTTTATAATGACTGTACACAGCCAATGATGAAACTGTTGACAAAGACAATGTACAAAAAATACTGTGACACCAATATCTCCAAATATATTAGGCATGGCCCAGTTTTAAGTTCTATAGATGAGATCAATGTATTCAACACCATAGTAACACCAATATCATTACAAGTTTCATCCTCTATCCAGCAAACCACACATTTGAAGACCTTTGCAATGTGAGCAAAATCACTATGACAACAACATCACTGAATATATGATAAAGGCAAAGCTCATGGAGAAATCTGTAGAGCTGATGATAACGTAAGCAGCACCATAGTGACCACAACGTCATTATATATCACCCCTGCAGCAAAACCACACCTGTGAAGCTAATATTACAATTTACAAGTAACACCAACGTATATCACATGGTGTGCTAATGAAGCGAACCGCGGATGGCGGGGGGAAATTACCAGATTTAGGGTCCTTCGCTTTGAACTCACAAGTTATCAATGAGGATGCAAGAGTGTTCTTGCGTTGAAACAACGGCTGACTATTTATTTACAAACTCTAAATGAAAATATACAAATGAAGAAATCATGATACATGACAATATAAATGGCTTAATAAACTCTTTAACCTAATTAAAACTGTCCTAACTCGGGGAAAACCTATACTCAATCTATGAAATATCAATCTTGCAATAACTCACCAAGGATATTCAGTGAAACTAAATTCAACAACAACATTAAATACACCGAAGAATAATATTACATAGCAGTGAAATTGCTCTTGTACTCTTACAATACTGTATAAAAGGTATAATGAACATAATGAAATAATCTGCACTTGGAAATAATATAATACGTTTGCCAACAGGCGAGGACTTTTAACACCTCAATAATGGTCAGGGCAACACATGCCAGCTGCAACCATTATAGGAATTTCCACCATACTGTTCCTAGACAGTAGGAATTTTCACCTCCTGAACCCACAAACTCTCAAGAGTCTTGTCACTCTATAGCTATCCAGAATGGCTAAGATTCAAGGACAATCTCTGAGACATAACAACAGTAAACAAATAATGTTCAGAATACAAAATACGAATACACTCTTTAAACAACGAGCAGTACAATACTCAACAGGTACAATAATTAACTGTAAATACACTTAACTGTCAATTACACTACAGTAACACTACAGTATAATACTATGCAATAACACTCACGTGCTTAATGATAAAGACACGCTATGAACCCGTAGGACCAAGGTCCAAAAACATAACCTAACATATGTACTTTGTACAGTTAAGTACAGCCTAGCCAAACACTTAAAACTACAATTCAATTAAATAACAATAGGGTACGTACAGCCTTTATAAACAATATTTATGACTTAATCTCTTACTAAACTGGGATCTGCTCGCTCGCGGAAAAGGAGAAGAAGAAGACGCTCGCGGCGCGTAAGATCGCGGACATCGAGACTCCATTAATGCCAGCTCGCTACATGTTGACTGAACCACCATCTTGGATACCATACCAGTGGCTTCGCATGATATGCTATGCATGTGATAAATGATGTAAAACCACCATGTCTCGACTCTGAAAAAAGCAACATCAATCAGGCGTGTAACACATTACAGAACAGTGAGAACATGGACAGTAAATTGCTTTTTATATGAATATGTCTCAATCACTGATTGGTCATTGACTTCGCTCTCTTCGGGGCTGTACTCCCGGCTGTACTGGGCGTTGGTCGAGCGCTTGAAGTTGAAGGGGCGGGGCGCTTAGATGTCGAAGCGAAGTAACGATGAATCCCAGTTCTCCGCCATTTTGCGATTGTATCCAAGCTAGTGACTTTCCACATTGCCTACTTACAACTCACAGCATGGTTATCGCGAATCGCTCGAGTCGAGTCGAATCAGCGTTAATCATAGTGTCAATGAGAAAACCCCATTGACTTATACTGTGTGCGGTAATAATCACGACGTAAGATGAGCGACTTGGCTCGCTGTGCAAAATACATACATACAGGCCGGCATGTACGTACGTATCAGTACAGGTGTTGTGCGATATATAAACCATGTGCACCAGTGCTATTGTGCATGCACTCGATCGATCAGTGATTTATCAAATCGCTAGCAGTTACTATATAGCACTAGCATGCAATGTAGTTTCAGGCTTCTGTGCAGCGCATGATAAGGCTGATATTTACAGGAGTATGCGGGCGCTTATTTGCCGACAAAGTAGCGCCCGTGCGTATTGTATTTTCATGTCCAGGGGCGCTATTTTAGTGCTTGCGGGCACGAATAGCACCTGGGCGCCCGCTTATTTCAACCCTTGAATAAGGGTTGATTAATGTAGTTTCTACAGACTTTCCAACTAATGAACAGGACCTCCTGGAGTGCACAGCAGTGAACCAACAGGTTGGACATGTCTAGCACACATGATATAAAGTTGCACACTTACGAGTTACAAAACTTTGTCAACTTTGTCAAAGATCACTAAAAAACATCATTGGGGGGGGGGGGGGGG